>PVLC010003491.1:0-96719 GCA_004027655.1 Graphiurus murinus
AAGGCTGAGACAGGAGCCGGGCGTGGTGGCGCACGCTTGTAATCCCAGCATTCGGGAGGCTGAGACCGGAGGATCCAGGTTCGCGGCCAGCCGCAGCTACCTAGTGATGCACTCTGCAACTTAGTGAGACTCGGTTTCAAAATAAAGAATAAAAAATAGGGCTGGGGGTATAGCTCGGAGGTAGAATGCCCCTGAGTTCAATCCCCAGTATCACAAAAAAAAAAAAAAAGAAAGGCTGAGACAGGAGGATCTCAGGTTCAAAGACAGCCTCAGCAACTTAGCAAGGCTCTATTTCAAAACAAAAATTTTAAAAAAGAAAGGGCTAGTGGTGTGGCTTAGAGGTAGAATGCCTCTGGGTTCAATCCCCAACCACACACACATACAAAAAGTGGGGGGCTGGAGCTCCTGCCAGGCACTGACATTTTCTGGTGCAATTTACATACATTTGGCCTTCCCATTAATTCTTACATGAGGGAAAAGAGGCTGAGAGGATGGGCTCTGCCCAGGCAGTTCTGGGAGGCGTCTTGGATACCCAGATGTCACCTGTGCTGGTTTAGCTCATTTTGACAGCACAGGTCATACGTTGAGAAATCAATGCTTTTTTATAGCACCCAGGAGAGGAGAGTCAATAAAAACAACAATTTGAGCTAAAGCTCCTGCTTGTCCTCCAATGGTCATGAGACTTCGCCTTTTCCCTTCCCTGTGGCTCTTGCCATGATCTCAGGGCTGCCTTTTATGTGACCTGACCCTGGGCCCCTTCATGACCTGCAGGCTCTTCTCCTGTGACACTCTGCTGCTCAGATGCCCCTCCGTTACAGCACCTGCATGACAATGAGCTGTCTACCCTTGTCTTCCCAAGACTGAGTGCTCCTTAGGGGCAGGAAATTGTCTTTTCTTTCTGGGTAACATGCACATCAGCCAGTAGGAAACTATCCCATTTTATACATCCCCTTTACCTTGGGGTTATCAAAGCGATCCCAGCCCTGAGTTTAACATGGTAGATATAGGATCCTTATTTACCTCTGCTCCCTCCCAAAACTAAGAAGATGGTTGTAAAGTGATTGGCGTGACCCGAGACAAAAGACCCTGGAGGAAGTGAATAAAATAAGGATGAAAACACACAGAATAGGAAAGAAGGCAACAATAGTTTGGAAAAGTCAACAAGGTTTTGGAAGCTGGAGAGCTGATGGACGATGGTAACAGACCAGGCAGGGCCTGTGGGCAGCAGAGCAGTAAGGAGCAGGCTGCATGTGTAGCAGGGCCCAGGGTGGCTCAGGAACAGAGGAGCAGTGCCCTTTGGGTGGTGGTGCCAGAGGCCCTGAGCACTGGAGGACCAGTTGAGAGTGTGTCTGACATCCACCCCAGCCCCCACTGCCTACCATCCTGGCAGAAGGCCAGCTATCTGCTTTCTGCCTAGGTTGCACCAGAGGGTACTGGGCCTCCCTGAGGCAGGCACAGCTGGAGAGAGGGAGACGTGGCATCCTTAAGATGGGAAGTTTAAATTTGTCTTCCAGAATACCAGATCGGAGATGATGTCTCTCTGGAAAACAGACTCATCCAGAAGGCATGGACACATATTTATATTTGGGGATCTTGGACCTAGGGTTATGATCATGTGACCCCGAGCCCTACAGCTTCATCTGGAGACCCAGAACTCTCAGCCTGCATCTGTGGCTTGATCTGCAAATACGAGTGGACAGCTGCAGTGGTTTGGATATGGCTTAAGCACGTCTCGGGAAGGTTCACGTGTTGGAAGCTTGGTCCCCAAAGTGGCGGTATTAGGAGGTGGGGTGGATAGGGAGGAAATCCGGTCACTGGGGCATCACGCTTGGAAGAGACCAATGATGGTCTCGCGGAGTGAGTTAGTTCTCTCGAGAGTGAGCTCGTATGACAGGGCGAGGCAGGCCCCTCCCCAGTCTCTGGCTTCCCATCTTGCCCTGTAACCTCTCAGCGTTTCTCACCATTAGGATGCTGTCATCCTGAGGTCCTCCTCAGAGGCTGGGCAAATGGGGCTGCCTGATCTTGGGCTGTTGGCCTCCAAAACTGTGAGACAGCAACTGTCTTTTCTTTCTAGCCACCTACCTTCAAGCATTTTGTTATCACAAGTGAAATGGACCAGGACAACAGCCTAGAAAGAGATAAATTTTAGAAAGGCACCTACCAGGAGAGGAGAAACTTGAGGACCCAGGGCAATGAAGAGAGCAGAAGGAAAGAAGGAACTTTTTTTGTGTGTATGGTACTGGGGATCGAACCCAGCGGCATTCTACCTCCAAGTTACACCCCCAGCCCATTTTTTTATTCTTTATTTTTGAAACAGGGTCTCACCAAGTTTCGGGGGTCCTAAGCTGGCCATGAACTTGCGATCCTTCTGTCTCAGCCTCCCAACTACTGGGATTATAAGCGTGTACCACCGTGCCCGGCTCCAGAAGGAACTTTCAAAAACCTCCCAATAATATTGTTGGAAATACTGCAGAGATGATATCCCTTCCTTGAAACAGGAATGGGGTGCTTCATAAAGGAACAATCAGGAGACAGGAAGAAGATCTTAGAGATTAAAATGTATTCACTTAATGATATTTACTGCCTGTCTATTACATGCCAGGCACAGTGGTAGACACCAGGGAAACAAGTGGTGACCCAGCTGGGTGACTTGTGCCCTCATGGGCAGATGACAGGAGCAACAAGATCAACGAGGAGACTTAGACACATTTGAGGGGCTCATAAGCTAGAAAGAAGAGAGCGTTAGAAGTTTGATCTAGGAGTTACTGAGGCTGGTCTCGAACTTGCGATCTGCCTGTCTCAGCCTCCCAAGTACCAGGACTACAGCTGTGTGCCACCATGCCCAGCTGGGACTATTTATTTAAAAACATCTTTGTCAATATGTAGGGATCAAAATTTGCATTTAAAGTTACTTAAGTGATCATTAAATATGTAAGGGATAGTTATATTTCTCCTTTTGTGAAGAGCCTGCTCACATTTTTGCTCATCTTTCTCTGATTACGTGAACTCTTCCTAGCAAGTGTATTGGATATTTGGTTCTCTTGGCAACCACAATGAGAAGACTCTCTTCCAAATCACAGATCTTTTCTCACAGGGCACTCATGTAGAGAAGATTCTTCCAAGTCACGGGCCCTTTCCCCCAGCTCCCATCTGGCTGTAGGAATCAGGTCCAGGCCGTAGACTGACCGAGTCTCCCCCTTCACATGAAGTACAGCTTCAAGCCTTCATCTCAGGATTGCTACTGCCCTGCTCTTCTACCATCCTGCCTCCGTTCTGTGTCTCGTCTCATAACTTTCATCTCCTCATCTTTTTTCTTCAGTTATATCCCATTATATTCAATATTGACATTATATTCCATGGTGTCCATGTTCCTTAGACTGGTGTTCTAATTTTCTATTTCATTGCCAGAAACAGCCTCCCCTCTGCCCCCCCTCCCCTGAGCACTAATTTGGCAATGATGGTTTTCGGCCTAGAAGTGCTTCCCTGTCTTGAAATCGCTCCCCTTTCAGGACAGGCTGTCCTTGTGTTGTTATTACATTCTCCTCTTGAGTCTCCCTACCCCCACTGATGGTTTGCTTTTTTCTTATCGTATATTCTTTTAATATTGACGTTATATTCTATTGTGCTTTCTGGAGTCAGTATCATACTCATCACTTTTAAAAAGTTACACTTTAATTCCCGGAAGAGCTTTCTGAGCACCTTGTTAGTTTCTTGGGAGAAACTTAGGATTCATTTTCAAGCTAAATAAATAAAGAAAATACCCCTCCATTGGCATCTTCACTGGCCAATCAATACTGGCCATTCCCGTGGGGAGCTGGCCGTATTCCCACGGAGTGCAGGGTCTCAGGAGAGGGCAGAGCCTCTGCCCTGTGCCCTTCATGTGCCTGGCTCGGGTTAGCACTGGGGACATGCATCCTTTGCAGTTATTTTTGCAAAAGGGATCTTTTTCTCACTATTCTCACTGTATTTTCTCATATATATATATATATGTTTGTTTCATTACACTGTATTATGGCTCCTATATAGAAAACCCTGTACTTTGTTTGGTTTATTTAGGATCTAGGCTACCCTACTGATCTTATTAGTTCTAATGGTTTTTCAAATTCGTCTCCTGGATTTTCTAGGGATAGAGTAATATTCTGCAAACAATGAAAACTGAGCCTCTATTCTATATTTGTTATTTTTTACTGATGCCATTGGAAAATAATGATGGTGAGTAGGAATTCTTTTCTTTTTCTTTGCTTCTGCGGGAATGCTTCTGAAGTGTTCTGCCATTGAGCATTATGCTAGGGAGGTAGCCTTGTAGTTCCAATTTACTAAGAGTGCAAAAAATATCCCCGAGTAGGTATTGGATTTTATTGAATGACTTCTAAGTATGTATTGAGATGATGATTTAGGTTTCATAAAAATATATTGTCTTAGTAATGTGATATATTAATAGATATCTTTATAGCAAATTGCCCTTGAATACCTGGGATAAATGCTACCTGGTCTTGCTGAATTATTCTTTTATTAGCAATTTGATAACCTACTGCTTTATATGGGTATTTTGCATCCAAGATTACATTGTTAAACACTAGCTGTCATGCCACAATCTCCTTATCCAATTTTCTTTGTGCTAGGAAATGGCTATGGTAGGTTGAATTATTGGTCCCAATTCCTCACTCTGCCGTTATAGCATCGCACGAAGGCAGAATGTACTTCCCCATCCCTTGACTTTGGGTTGGGTGATGAGATTTGCCTTGACCAACGGGATATTAGCAGATGGGACAAGACGGGACTTAAAATTTGCTTGCTTGGTGGAGCTTGCAATACCACACCTGTATCATCCCCATGAGAAGCATCTGCAAGCTGGCCACCACCCCTCTACTTTCCTAAACCCCTGAACAGGAGGGGAGGAACACCCTCGTCCCAAGACCTGGGATCAGGAAGTAAACAGCTTATTCAAGCATGCCACTGATGGTTTGTGGGTCCGACACAGCTGACGCTGACTGATAAAATGCTTTATCTTGAAATACTAAAAAAGTGCATGGATACTATTTTTCAGACCTACATAACTAGAATTAGATAACACACGAACAGTTAGATAATGGCAGGCACTCAGCTCGGCAACAATCACTCCTGCTACTTGCTGGCCTGGTGGGGAAGACTGTCTTTTCCAAACACACCTCGTGGGCTCCTTGAGAAGCCGGCCACTCTTTCAGGTGACTGCTTCACCCAGTGGCAGAAGTGATAGTGTGACCTCTAAGGCACTTCCATCCCGGGGTCTTGGGACACTTGGTCTTAGAACCCATCAAGAGTTCTGAATAATAATTAGTAGGCACCCTACTGTGAAATCCCAAAGTTGTCCATACAGGGAGACCCCAGAGTGGCCATGTGTATGTGTATGATCTTAATACTGGATATGGGCTGAAGGCCCAGATGAATCCCGCCTCCATGGTCAAGTTACACCACCAAGTCTGGAGTGGCTTGTTCTGCAGTAACAACAGCTGCAACAGGAACAAAGGTTCTGAAAGGTCACGTGATCTCCCCACATTTATACTACCAGAAAGTGGCAGGACTGGGATTTGAAGCCAGAAAAAAGCCACGCTTTTCCTACTGCACTGTATTGACGATGGTTGCAGAGGTGGAGGTGCAGCTGGCCAGGGCTAAAAATGCAACAAGACAGCCCCACCTCCATCCACCGCCCCAACCATGTCCTGCTGGGGTGGGATGAGGAAACCACCCCCTCTGGAGCCGAGCTGAGCCATGAGACCATCTTTCCCCGCGAGACTGGGCTCCAATAAAACGTTATTGCTGCTTAAAATGCGAGCAGCCCCACAAACCGTGAAGCAAAGACTTAATGGCATTCCAAACTGTAAAAACTTCATTATTTCCACAGAGAACGCCTGGGCACATTTATCAGGATTTTATTGAGAATTACCATACATATTTAAGACAAAACTACATGTGTCAAAACAATTGCAAGAAGCATTAGGTAATGCTTGATGTGGCTTCCTGGACCACAGACTGATTCCTAATTCTCCTCTTCCTTCTTGTGTGCTTGCTTCTGGGGTTTCTGCTGGGAGCAGCTCAGTGTCCCTGTGGGCACAGGCGCAGCTGGGCCGGCCCACTTTGTGCGTCCTTTTGTCCCTTTTCTTCTTCTTTTGGCTGTGCTGGCTGAAAAGCACCCTGGGAAACAAGGTCTTGAAAGGCAGCAATCTAAGACATCTCAGGAACAACTTTGCGAGAGCTGTTAGGAATCAGGTAAACACGGAAAGGAAGCCAGGGTAACACAGCAGGTTAAAAAATAAATAAATAAAACAGAGAGAAGCCTCAGGGGCTCCAACCATGGGACGTGCATGCTTTTGAAAAGAGATTATTGTGATTTGACTTAGCTTCCAAGCTCACCCTGGACAGCCTCAACACGGTCTGGCTGACGCTGCTGAGGCTTTGATGCCATTTGGACACCTGTTCTTTACTGTTCTCATCAGATTCCAGGCGTATTTTACACGTTTTGTGTTCTTTTCAGAGCTCGTAGCTGGCACAGTCCAAGTGCACTAGAGGCCGCCTACTTACTGCTCTGCTCTCTGCCCCGCTGGCCGGCAGTGACCACCGATTTCAAAGGCCATTGCATGCCTGGGCCTCGGACACCTGGGGCACAAGCAGAAGCAGACCCAGGTGTCCTGCTGTCTCAAAGTGGAGTCTTGGCCCTCGGGGACCACAGTCGGCCTCTGGAAGCGCAGACCGCCGCCCTTCCTACCCATCGTCCTGGGTGCACGCAAATCGTTTTCTTGTCTGCCCTCCGTTCTGTTCCCCTCCTTCTGTCTGTGCAGCGGAAGGAAGATTCTTTCAATCAGCAACCTTTTCCTGCGCACTCCAGAGCCCCCTCTGCTCTCCAGAATTTCCAGTGTCTGAGCTTGTCAGTGTGAGGTTTCTCTTTCTTTCATTTCCAAATGTCCTACTTTCTTTTTGTGCAACTTCCTAAGAACTTGGCAAAATAAACAACGAAGCAGCAATATCTCGTAGAGTTTAAATTTCCCTCTGGGCCTGGGCAGAAAGAAATTCACATTTTTCCCTCTCTCCCGCTCCCCTTTCTCCACTGCCATCTGAGGGTCCCAGGCACTTTGCACTGGCTGGCTGGCAGTGCCTCTGTGTGCCCCAGCAGTGACAAAAGCCCCTGGGGGTGGCCACTTGCTTGGGGTTCTACTGCTTTTAGGACATGAGGACCTATTTTGTTTCTCTTACTTGCCTCCATCTTCTACCATTTATTCCTGCCATGTGTGTCTCTGCCTGTTGAACAGAATGAATATCCTTGCAGAGAAGGTGGGCTTTAAAAAGAGCACACTAGAACTCTCAAATGCTAGGGTCTCCTGGCTCCTCAGAAATGCGTTACCTCTTCCGGGGCTTGAGACGTGGCAGGAACTTTGTGCAGAAAGGCAGCAAGGGATGGAGTAGCGGGCACTGGCTGGAATCGGGCCTTTCTGGCTGGGTGTGCAGCCCCAGGGAGGTCTCCAGGAAAAGCAGCTCGGGACGCTCCTTAGGCTTCCTCTGCATGTGAAATCCACGCAAAGCAGCCCTGCTCCCTGCTCATCAATAGCCGACTCTGGGCCATCTGTCACTTGGACTTTTTTCTCAAGACAGGCTTCCTAGCAGTAAACTCAAGAAATGACTTAACCCCTCTTCTCCTCCAGTCCCTTTGCCTGTGCAAAGAGAATTAAGAAATACCACATACATCAGAGGGCTGGCGTGAGAATCAAGTGAGCTAGTGTAGGGAACAGAGGACACACGTGGCTGGACACTCACTGGAAATGTCACTGAGTCTGAACATTCCTTTATGAGGAGATGGTATGGATTTCCAGCCAGGTAGTGCACCAGCACTGCGGATTCAGAAATAAATATGGACGGAGCCCTGTCCTCACCGGGGTGTGGGTCCTCGGTCCTGGGGAGAAAGACAGCCATCATGGGCTGGTCACTACCGGACAGAGCAGCTTCAGGAGCCCCAAAGAGGCCCCAGTCAGGCTTACCGGAGGGCAACATCAAAACAGATCGCTCCAGGAGGAAGACAGTGACGTAAGAAAGGCGAAGCCTTGTTCATCAAATCCATTCTTTTCACTTTAATTGTATTGAAAGGAGACTTTTTTTCCCTTTAATCTTCAGAACAACTGAAGCTTGATGACTCCTTGATTCTGCCCTAATATCCTTGCCCATTTCTTGATACGTTTTCAATTTACCTTCATGGTAATTTACACTCAAGGAAACTGTCCAAGATTTGCCAGGGGATTCAATAAAATAGGTCACGGAGTTAAATACCGTGGTGAAACATAGGGCTTAATTTTATGGATAAAATTTAAACTGCTTAGCTGCCTTTTTTTTTTTTTTTTTTTTTTTTTGCATGATTCGTGTTAAGACTAATGATTACTCAGTGGCTGGGCGGAGAGTGCAGTAGAAAGCAGGAAGCCATTTGCCTGTTTCTTTAAGTACATCTGCTGGGGCCATGGACTCTGGCCTCAAGGTTAACAGACATTGCATTAGGAAAAAGACAAGTCGACACCCTCTTCCCAACCTGAACTGCGGCAGGAACAGGAAGCCTGGGTCTGGAAGCTTTCCCAAGATGACACGGGGTGAAATGAGTAGAGGAGAGCCTTTCAACATCCTCCTGGTGCTTCTCTAAGTGAGGCTACACAGATGTCCTGGCTAAAGGAGCATCTTCTGAGCTGCACCCAAGCCCGCTTGCTGACAGCGGGGCTTGGGAACTTTACTTTTGTGGTACTGGGGATTGGACCCATGGGCACTCTACCTCTGAGCTACACCCCTAGCCCGGTATTTTTATTTTGAAACAAGGTCTTGATAGGTTGATGAGAGTCTCAGTACTTGCTGAGTTGTCCTCCAAATTGGGATCCTCCTATCTCAGCCTCACAAGTACTGGGATCACAGGCAGGCACCACCATGCCCGGAGGGGCTTAGGAACTTTAACTTCCCCAGGTGGGCCTTATGAGCTAGCGGAGAACTGCAGACAGGCACTGACTTGGGAAAGACCACTTTCCTATACTGTCCATGTTACCAATTTTCTGAGTATGGAATAAAAGGATGCAGGGTTTTTAGGATGTAAACGTCTTTTAAGAGCCCGTGCAATTTCATTTTTGAGATTTGTTCCTAACAATGCCCGGAATTTACCCGTCTAATGTAATCCTTGGTCAGTTCTGCTTATGTAAATTTAAGATGATCTAAACACTTGTGATATATGACCTAATTCAAATGAACTTCAAGCTAAATATTCTTACCAAGCACTTAAAAATTAGACCCTGTAGGAAAACTTTTTTTTTTTTTTTCGGTACTGGGGATTGAACTCAGGGTCATTCTACCTCCGAGCTATACCCCCAGTCCTATTTTTTATTCTTTATTTTGAAACCGGGTCTCACTAAGTTTCGGAGTGCCTCACTAGGTAGCTGAGGCTGGCTGCGAACCCGGATCCTCCTGTCTCAGCCTCCCAAATGCTGGGATTACAAGCGTGCGCCACCACACCCGGCTCAGAAAACTTTTTTTTTTTCCAGTTTTAATTTTCCTTTCATTTTAAGTACTGCTGAGTATTTCTCTAACTGTTATGTGTAATGTTTGATAGAGACCGACCACTTTCTCTGAAGAAAAGGGGTCCAGGGACCAAAGATGCTTGGGAAACACTGGGGTAGACAAAGTGAAAAAGATTTTTACTGCAGACCGCGGATCCTTTGAGAGCCCTGAACATATGGGTGCGTCGAGTTACCTAGCAAGAAGGGGACAGAAACTCCCAGGTTTACCTAGCTCATTTATCTTTCCTGGATCATCCTGTTGGATGAGCGTTCAGAGGATCATGCTTTCTGAAATATTGAGTTAACTCCAAGGGCAGAATACATGGTAGGATCGGCTTGGTTTCCCATGAGACCCTGGGAAAGTATTTTACAACTGTAGGTGTATAAAAGATCATTTAAGGGAGCGACCTCAAATACAATCCTCCCACCCCTGCCATCCAGATTAAAGACTGATCTAAATTATAGGAGTCACCACTATCTAGCTGATGGTCTCTGACACTGTAACCATCGTTGACTCATGATCAGGGTCATTGGCCAACATCAGGATCCTCGCCATCACTATCACAGTGATAACACCACTGCCATCACACGTGGCCAACGAGACCACTGCCAGCACCACCACCATGACCTACACCATCACCACCACCACGATACCTCCCACTGCTACGCCAACACCACAACCACCAACCCACGACCACCCACCTGTGCCTCTCTCAGCATCACTCCCACACTATGACTGCCAACAATTGCTCTCACTACCCACTGCGGCCAGCAGGTCTGCTGTCAAAGCAGCCATCGCCACTGCTCCTACTGCTGCCCCCTCCCACCCCGGCCCAGGGAGGAGAGGGGAAGAGAGAGAAAGCAGTGCCATTATCCTAGGTTGTACTCAAAGGTTGGCAGGCTAGAGACAATTGCAGGTAATTTTCCCCTAGTTACTATGGTACCTTGATAATCTTTATGTGGAACTGGACATGGGCCTATCAGCAGAATCCTGGGACCTAAAACCTAAGAGTCTAAATAAGATCTTGGATTCAAGGCAGGGGGTCCCTGAATCCCACCCATCCCAGTGGTCGAAGCTGCTACACAGAGATGCGTGCCAGCTAATTCTACAGGAGCTTTGGCCCCCCTCTTCCCGTAGAAATGCAGACACTGGACTTGACTTGCTGGTAGGGAGCTGCCCCCGAGCTAACCAGAGGCAATCACAGAGGGGCTGGGGACCAGCACAGCAGGAAGCTTGTGGCAGCTTTGAGGAGCTGGTGCAGGGGGTCCCCGCAGACAGAGCTCAATTTACTCAAGTCTGTGCTCATGTTTAGCGTGTTAGATTTTTGTCATGGTGACAGAGTACCTGGGAAATCACCGTAAAGGAGGAATGACTGATTGTGGCTCGTGGATCAGATTTTCAGACCCTGGTCATCGCTTTGGGCCTTTGGTGAGACAGAACAATACGGTGGTGGAGCCGCCTCATGGCAGCCGGGAAGCAAAGAGGGAGAGCGAGGAAGAGGCTGGGGTAAGACATGCCCCCCAGGGCCTCCAGGGCCCGCCCCAGCCACCTACCACCTCCCGCCAGGCCCTGCTCCCACAGTCCAACCACTGCCCAGTACTCAACGATTAGTTCAGTGATGGGATCAGAGCCCTCGCGTCTCTCCAATCATTTCCCAAAGCCCCACCTGTGAACACTGCCATACTGGGGACCGAGCTGTCAACATATGAGCCTTTGGGGCCATCCAGATCCAAACCATGGCATTTAGCAACTAAACTACTTTAATTTTATTTATTTATTTATTTACATTTGCAGAACTGGGGATTGAATCCAGGGGCATTCTATCTCCGTGATACTCCCCCCAGCCCTATTTTATTTTTATTTTTACTTTAAATCAGGGTCTCACTAAGTTGCAGAGGGCCTCATAAGTAGCTGAGGCTGGCCTCGAACCTGCCATCTTCCTTTCTTAGCCTCCCAAGTACTGGGATTACAAGCGTGCACCACCAGGCCTGGCTTAAACTACTTTAAAGTTACATTTTATGTATGCATTACTATGTAAAATGTGCATATGTAAGTGCGTAGTAACGATAATAATGGGTGGTGTATATGTTAACAAACTCAGGAACTGTGCTGATGGTTTTACACATACCATCTTCTTAATCCTTACAACCCCTGTATGGAAGAACCTCAACGGTTATTCCCACTTTCCCGGTGAACAAACAGAAAGGTTAAGTAACTAATTAATTGTAGGACTAAGATCTGAACCCAGGAACTCTGGTTCCAGAGTCCATGATCTTATTCAGAACACTACACTCACTGTGAGTGCGCTGTCTGCCCCTTATTGACACACATGTGCAGTGCATAAGTGTCAGCTGTATACACACCGTTCTGCACGGGGTGATTTGGGGATGTTTGCGGTACTGTTGATTCTATGTGAATTGTCTCATGCTGATTCTATGTGAATTGTCTCATGCTGATTTTTGAACATAGCCCGAGGACATGCCAGTCCACTGAAACCTCAGAGGAAAAAGAGATGAAAGAGCAGCAAGCACAAAGCTATGAGGTTCATGATGCAACATGGATGACGACCGTCTGTAGGCAAAGGCCTCCGTAAGTCACGTCAGTGGCACGCAAGGAGGGGCTGTGGTGTGCAGGACACGGGCGGGGTGAGGCCGGCCCTCCTGCTCCTTGTCCCACAAGGCATCCTGTGTGATGAAGTCCTGAGCAGGTCTCAGGAATAAATCCCTCAGGTGTCAAGAGCTGTGAAGTTTTCCAAGCACAGGGCTCTGGAGATGGACCAGGGGTGATCCTGAGGGTGGTGCTCACTGAGCACCGATCCTCCTCCTCATCCTTCTTCATACAAACCGCATGTGCTTGTTCTGGAGATTAAATAACAGCATGCAAACAGACGTCGTAAAATATAAGAAGCTATTCATATGTAATATGGTCTTGTGTGATAAAATTAAGGGTTTTAAAATTATAACACATTTGCTTAAATATGTGGATAATGATTTCAAATAATTGGCTTTCTTTGAAATTTTACCTATCTTATAATAATTTTAGACTTAAAATTGCAAAAGTAGTACAAAGAGTTTCTATATATTCTTCACTCAGTTTTTGCTAATGTTAACATCTTACATTACCAAGGTATGATTGTCGAAACCAGGAAGTTAAACATTAATTAGACACTATCCACTAATCTAGAGACATCTTTCATATTTCCCTACTGTTCAACTATGCCTTTTTTGTGGTCTAGGGTCTAATCCAGGATCTCAAACTGCTTGTAGTCATCCCAAATCTTTAGTCTCCTCCAATCAGGGACAGCTCCTCGGTCTTTCAAGATCTGGACACTAGAAAGGTATTGGCCGGTTATTTTTAGAACATCCCTCAGTGCGGTTTGCTGATGTTTTCTTGTGATTTGGTTAAGCTTATTCATCGTGGGCAAGAATGCCCCAGAAGGGGTGCTGCCCTTCTCTCTGCATCCTATCAGAGGCTGCGGGATGTTGATTTTCTTGGTTCTGGGAACATTAACTTGGATACTTGGTTGAGATGATATCTGTCAGATTTCCCTACAGTGTAGTTACTATTTTCCCTGTGTATCTGTAATTAATAAGTATCATATAGGAAAACCCCATGAGCCTATGCAAATATCCTGTTTCCCATGACACTCGTGCCTACTAATTTTAGCCTCCACTGGTGAGTCTGGTCACAGCAATCATTACTGTGATGCTTGAGAAATGGGGATTTTTCTGTTTCCAACATTCCTTCTGTAATATTAATTAAAATTCTAATGTAAGTAAGGAAGATCTGCCTTTTCTTCTGCATTTGTTTATTCATCTATTTAATCAATATGGACCGAGGGGTGTTTATCTTATTCTATGTGGTTAATCCAGGATCATTACTCATTTTGTTTCTTAATTTATCCCACCTCTGCTCAATGGAAGCATCTTCAGGGTGCCCTGTGTCTTTCTGACATGCTCCCATCGTTTATGAAGTACTTCCTTGCTTTCTGGACCCACAGACGTCTGGCTCATCTTGTCATTTCCTTGCCCTGGCCCTCGAGTCCACCTAGTTCTCCAAGGGCCTCTGGTGTCTTTTATTGAAGAATGGCCTTTAGAAGCCAGGGGGGTAGTTACACTCACCGCTCCTCAGGTTTAGTGGATTCTAGGCCTGCTTAGAGAAGAGCTCAGACATTATATGCATGTATGTATAATTATATTTACTATATCTACATCTGTATGTGTAGCTATTATCTTTCTTAGCACATGTGTTCACACATCTCTTTGTACTTACTTCTATGACCATTCATCTGCATGTATATACGTATGCATGTATGTATATATGTGTGTGTGTGCGTATGTATGTGTTTTCATACTAAAATCTCCAGTTCCAATCAACACCAGAGATATCATTCTAGCTTCCTCCTTTCCTTTTTTTTTTTTGCAATTCTTTTTGTCAACAGTAAGAAAACTAGCTCTATTATCCACAATAATTTACTTCTTTGTTTGATTCTAATATTTACATGGAGTTTCTCCGTACCCCCATGGTAAACAAACGCACTAGCTAGAGCGCTCACTCCCATCCACATTCTGCTGTTCTTGTTGCGGGCCTCGCAGTATCCAGTCATGATGCTGCTTCCAAATGACTGAGGTTAGGCCTTCCCTTCTCTACCACCTTCTCCGAGGTTGGGTATTCATTCAGAGAGAGCTGGGCTCACTTACTGGCTTCTTCTGGCACGCAATTCCATGTTCTAAGAGTCAGCGCCAGGGAAAGAGGCACGCTCAAAGCAGGGTCTCCTGCCCACCCTCGCCCCTACTGCTTTCCCGTTCCTCCATTTCCCCCCCCCTTCCCATCTACCCCTGTAAGTAACTGATCTCATTAGTTTCTAAGATCTATTCTTAAATGATTTTGTCCTTTTAAATTTATTTTCCCCATAATTATCAGTAACTTGTAAATTTCCCCAAGGTCTGACTCTGTCTTGACAACCTCATCTTTAGGAATATTTATACAGACACATCTATTCAATTCGTTTTAATTAATGCCCTTTGTGCTGGTGGGAATTGTACTTCACCGAATGACTTAACTGCTGTGGGCCTGGGCTTTCGGAATGCTCTGCACGGGTTCTCTTTATGGTCTGCTTAGCAAAGGAGCCCAGGGTGGCTGGTCCCTGACTCTGAGTGATGGTCACTTCCCATTGGAGGACAGAGATGGTTACCAGCCCTGGCAGGTCAACCCTGGAGCTGTCTCCTCAGGGACTGGAGAGTTTGGCCTGACTGGCTGGTGCAGCAGTGGCAGCAGCCAAAGGCGAGAGAGAGAGCGAGAGCGAGAGCGAGAGCGAGCAAGAGATCGAGCAAGCCGTCTGCTCTAGAGAAGGGGCGTCCCTGGCAGGGCGGCAGGCGCTGGCTCCTCATTCTCTGAGTCTGGGGCTGTGCCAAACACCTGCAGAACATGTCACCTCTCCGGACCTCAAGTGTCCTTATTCCTGTAACACAGGGACAGTAACACTTGCCTCACAGAGCTGTTTTGAGGACTTAGAATGAAAGAAGTCCAGTGAAGGGCAGGGCCATGTTTTCATTTCACCCGTTCATTAATATGCTTCAGTTCTTTTTGTTTGTTTGTTGTTGGTTTTTTTGTTAAGTTTTTTGAGATGATTGTGGATTGACATAATGTTGTAAGAAACAAAGCAGAATGATCCCACTTACCCTGTACATAGTTATTCCCAATGATGTGTGTGTGTGTGTGTGTGTGTGTGTGTGTGTGTGTGGTATTGAGCATTGAATTCAAGGGCATTCTACCTCTGAGCTATACCCCCAGTCCTATTTTTTAATTTCGAAATAAGGCCTCACTACTAACTTGCTGAGGCTAGCCTTGAACCTGGGATCATCCTGTCTCAGTCTCTAAAGTAACAGGATTACAAGTGTGCACCACCATGCCCAGCACATCTTGCAATGTTATACTACAATACCAAGACCAGGACATTGAGATTGATGTAAGCCACTGATCTGATTTAGACGTCGCCAGTCTTACATGCACTCAGCTGAGCGTGTGTGAGTTCTATGAAATTTATCACCTCTATAGTTTCACACATCACCACCAGTCAAGACTCCAACACTCCACCGCCACGAGGAACCTCTGCCCTGGGCTCTTACACCTACACCCTCTTCCCTCCCGTCTTCCAAGGCCCTGTTCCTTAACCCTTGGCAACCACTAGTCTGTTCTTTTCATGTGTGATTCTACATCTCAAGAATGTGATGTAAGTGAAATCAGACAGCATGCCACTTTTTAGGATTGGCATTTTTTTTGGTCTGGCACTGGAGATTGAACCCAGGGGCATTCTACCTATGAACTACACCCCCAGCCCTACTTTATTTCTTATTTGGAGACAGGGTCTCGTTAGGTTGATGAAAGTCTCACTGTTTGCTGAGGCTGTCCTTGAACCTGCAATCCTCCTGTCTCAGCCTCTCAAGTACTGGAATTACAAGTGTGCACCACCATACCTGGCCAGGATTGGCATTTTTGACTCAGTAGATTCCCTTGGATTTGTACCAGTTGCTGTGTGAATAGTTGGTTTCTTTTTATAGCTGAGGGGTGTTCTCTGCTGTGGATGGGTTCACCCTTTGAAGGACGTTTGGGCGACATCTGGTTTGGGGCTGCCAGGAATGAAGCTGTAACGCTCGTGAACTGGTTTTTGGGTCTCTGGGATAAATGTCCAGGGGTACAATTGCTGGACCACGAGGTAGTTGCATGTTTAGTTTTCTAAGAAGCCTCCAAACTGCTTTCCAGAGTGGCTATGCCATTTTCCACTCCCACCATTGATGATGAGTGGTCCAGTGTCTGCTCACTCTGTTCAATATTTGGTGCCAGCATTTTTTAAAATTAATTTTTTTTTGATACTAGCAATTGAACCCAGGGCATTCTACCTCTGAGCTACATGCCCAGCACTTTAATTTTTTAAATTTTGAAACAGGGTCTCACTAAGTTGCTGAGGCTGGCCTCCAACCTGTGACCCTCCTGTCTCAGGCTCCCAAGTGCAGGTGTGTGCCACTAGCCACCATGCTTGGCTGCTGTTTTTTTTTTAATAGTAGTCATTTAGCCGGGCATGGTGGCACACGCTTGTAATCCCAGCATTCGGGAGGCTGAGACCGGAGGATCCGGGTTCGCGGACAGCTTCAGCTACCTAGTGAGGCACTCCGAAACTTAGTGAGACTCGGTTTCAAAATAAAGAATAAAAAATAGGGCTGGGGGTGTAGCTCAGAGGTAGAATGCCCCTGAGTTCAATCCCCAGTACTGAAAAAAAAAAATAGTAGCCATTTTGGTAGGTGTACGGTAATGTCTTATTGTGGTTTTTAAGTTGTATTTCCCTAATGGCTAATATTGTTAAATATCTTTCCATGTGCTTATTTGTTATCTGTATCTTCATCAGCAAAATGTCTCTTCGTGTGTTCTGCCCATTTCCTAGTTGGACTGTTGGACTGACTGTATTTATTGTTGAGTTTGAGAGTTTTTTTTTTTTTTGGTGGTACTAGGGGATTGAGCCCAAGGGCATTCTACCTCCCAGCTACATGCCCAACCCTTTTTTATGTTTTTGTTTTTTGAAACAGGGTCTCTCTAGGTTGCTGAGAGTCTCATCACTATATTACTACAGCTGTCCTCGAACCTGCAATCCTCCTGTCTCAGCCTCCCAATTACTGGGATTACAGGCATGCATCACCATGCCTGGCTTGAGAGTTCTTTACGAATTCCAGATACTAGTCTCTTGTTGGATGTGTTGTTTGCAATAATACTTTTTAAGAAATAAGAAAGTATAACTAAATAAACAAAAAATACAGCAAGTCTGCTGATGCGTTTTAGTTTTGCATTTAGGTTGAGGGAAAGGAGGAGAGGATGGGAAGATAGGAGGAGGGGTGAGGGGTATCTTATGGTTCATGAGGATGAGTAAGAGTCCTTAGTTTTCCTAGTGCTGTGGATATCAGCGGAGAGCTCATGAAGTACCCAAGGGCCTCAATGTGAGGCCCAGCCACCTGTGTACAACTGTTTACAACCTACCCTGTACTGAGCCTGGTACTAGAACACCTTCCATGGAAAGTGCCCCCAACACGCCCTTCCAAGATCCCTTTCAGTTAAGCCACTTCTCAAGGTGGAAATATAGGGGCCGAGAAAATACTGATTTGTTATTAAATCAAAAAAGTACCTCTCTTCAAAAAAATTTGGAACGTAACACTTATAACCTCAAATCTTTGAAGCCTCACGTGATGGGGAAAAAAAATTATCTTGGTTCAAAACAATTGCTGGAGTAATTCAACATTCTTAAACTTATTTTCTCCAGAAAAATCTTTTAAATTAGAAATGGGAAAATGAACAGTTTCTTTCAGGTCAGGCTGGAGCACTGCCCATGAATATATATTAAAATCACTCTATTTGATTAATAAGCGTCCGTGTGAGCCCAAGATTAAAGTAACATGCTGAGCTTATATAATATTTACTCTCGCTCTTGTGGTACCTCCCAAAGCCCAGAAGACCCAGAGCCGGGGCTGTCGCTGCCTTAAATGGAATTATTACAGTTTAATTTCCCCCTTTATCTCAGATTGTACCGTGCCGCCTTATCATGATGCATTTAATTCTCTCCATATGCACTGTGTAATAGAGAATTAAAACTAAAATCACAAGGGCAGCGCCAGCGCTGCGCATCACATTGGACACCGATCAGGCGTTTTTATTCAACACAGAAAAATTGCTGGTGTAAACGATATTACAATAAATATGCTTCGATTTAGAATGCAAGTCACTGAGAGGAAAAACTGGGGGCCATAAACTATCTTTCCCCTCCTCAAGGTTGTCCAAAGAGGGGAGAAAAGGACAAGGCTGTGGACTGGGTTGTTATCTTTACGAGGTAATTTAATCTGGGATGCCACAAGCATGTGGGGCAGGATCGTTAGGAAATAACATCATAAAGTATCAAGAAAGGGCTGAAAGAAAACAGGAGGAGCTGCCCTGTGTTTTCTCACTTCCGTGCATAGCTATGAGAGTATTATGATGTTGGCTTTTTTTTTTTCTTTTTGTGATACTGAGGATTGAACCCAGGGGCACTCTACCTCTGAGCTACACCCGTAGCCCATTTTTTTTTTTTTTTTTTTAAATTTGGGAAACAGGAGCTGGCTAGGTTGATAAGTCTCATTACTTGCGGAGGCTGTCCTTGAACCTGTGATCCTCCTGTTTCAGCCTCCCGAGTGCTGGGATTACAGGTGTGCGCCACAATGCTAGGCTGGAGAATATTATGTTAACCCATCTGGTCATCCGGTCCTGGCTTACAGAAATGGGAGATGCACTGAGTGGGGCCTAAGCTGTACACAAGAGACCAAACATATATTCGCTCTATTGCTGGGGTTAGGCACTTTATAAATGTGATTTCATTTAAGTCTTAAAATAAATAATTCTGTAAGGTTAGAAGATATTATTCCTTTGCTTCTATTGAGGAAATGCAGCCTGGAGAGGTGGAGCAACTTGCTCAAGCTCATGCAGCTGGCAAGTGGGTTTGACACCAAACTTGACTGCAAAGCCCCTGACCTCTTCCTATGACAACATGGTGACAGGGAGGGGATCAGTGTCCCCTCTGGAGTTCACCACCATCCTGCATGATTTTCTTTTGCCATCTAAGGGAAAGGAGAAATACAGAGAGAATTCCAGGACTCAGGAGAAACCAAATCAGAGCAGCGCTTGGCTGGGCAGCAGGCGGGGTCTGGGTGGGGTGTGTGAGCCGGCAGGCTGCCCGGCTTGGGCCTGGCCTGCTGCCGCCTGCCTTGGACAGGAAAGGGATTTGTCTGACTGCAGCTCTGTGCCCAGGTCTGCTCTACGAGCCTAGAAAACCGCCGCTTGACCTTCTGGAAGCATCTGTTGAGTCAATCATAGAAGAGGCATGAAGAACGAATTCTGGAGACCAGAGTTTGGAACTCTGAATTTGAACCAGCGCTAAAGTCAAGAAACAAGGGTCTGAAACTGACTGTTGCTGAGTGCTTAGAGACAGAGCATGACTGCTCAGAGCTAGCAAGAGTTCACAAGGAGTAAGTCATTTGCCTATTTGGAAGTTTCCAGACTAGCAGGCAAATGATAGGCATGATTACAAAATCTTACTAGGCATTTGACACGTCTCACAAGATCCCCCTGATAAAGAGCAGGGGATGCACACCGGGCTAAGATGCAGGCAGGTGGAGGAGTCCACCACTGCACAAGTGACCACCCCCCCCCCCCCCCCCGGTAGAGAAGGCCAGAATGCTCTGAATCAGCAGGTCCCACCACTGGGTGGGGGTCAAGGCCATCTTTCTAGATTCAGGTTGCTGAGAGTCAAGCAGTTGTTCTTCCAGAGGCTGAAGATCCTGTGCTAAGACTCTTGCCATGGCTCGGACGGCACCTAGCTGGCCCCTGGGGGGGGGGGGGCACTCGGCGAAAGACTTTCCGTGAATCCCCTTCACCTAAAGTCTACATTGCTCACCTGGCATTTCAGACTCCAAGATCCAAGATCCTGGCATTTCTCTACTTCCCCTGAGTTCACAAAGACTCTCCACCTTCCTTAAATCTGTCTTCAGGACTTGCACATCCAGCAACGCCTTCTGCTGCCTCTACAGATCCTGGATGGTGAGGAAAGCCCTGGCCCAGGGGTCAGAGACCCAAGTTCAGGCCCCCGTGCCCCACGTACTAGCTCGTGACCACATCTTTAAACCTCAGTGTCCCTGCACATTAAGGTAGGGGTCATTCTACCACCTGGCACACAGTCCCCTTCAGTCATTACAGCTCATGTGATGTTCTCTTGTGCTCCACTGTTATTCTTGTGCTTAGAGTGTTTCTTCCCATTCCAACCTCCTCAGTTCCATTTGATTCAAATATTGTGTGTGTGTGTGTGTGTGTGTGTGTGTGTGTGTGTGTGTGTTACTGAGGATGGAACCCAGGGGCATTTTATCTCTGAGCTATACCTCCAGCCCTATTTTATTTTATCTTGAAACAGGAATCTCACTAAGTTGCTGAGGCTGGCCTCGAACCCGTGACCCTCCTGTCTTAGCCTCCCAAGTACTGGGATTACAAGCGCCACCATGCTCAACTTGATTCAAATGATCTTGAGAAACAGAAATAAAATACATCTTTGTAGCCAGGCATAGTGGCGCACGCTTGTAACCCCAGTACTTGGGAGGCCGAGACAGGAGGATCCAGGTTTGCAGCCAGCCTCAGCTACTTAGTGAGGCACTCCTTAACTTAGCGAGACCCTGTTTCAAAATAAAGAATAAAAAATAGGGCTGGGTGTGTAGCTCAGAGGTAGAATGCCCCTGGGTTCAACTCCCAGTTCTTCAAAAAAAAAAAAAAAATACATCTTTGTAAAATACATCTGGACTTAGGATTTCACACATGACACGGCTCTTATCTTCTACGCCATGGTAATTCTCCTGAGGTTCTACTCCCCTTCTCTGACCCGGGTACTTACTCCCTTCCATAATGGCACACTCCTGTGTCTTCTCCTCCTTTACTAAGGCTTCCTCCACCAATCTACAAAACCACGGTCGCACCTGGGCCATGGAACCTGGCACATCGTGGTCCTCTTCACCCCCAGTTTAGCCATTGCCGGGGGCGATTTCCAAGTCCACTTGACAACCCACCTAACGCCCCGGTTCCCTGCCTTCTTGTCTCTACAGTTCCTCCTCTGCATCCTGAAGTCCCAGGAGTTTCTGCATGCATAGACCTTGTTAGCCTCGGGATGGCTCCAGAGTCGCTAATCCCGGTCCCCATTCGTCGGCCACCCCTTTGGCTCTCCCCAGTCACTTATTCTACTTGTCCTTCCCTAGGGCCCCAGCCCATCCTCGACCCCAGCCCAGCTGCCCTCTCCCGGTGCACTTTATTCCTGGTCTGCCTGAGATCCTGAGGTGAGACCTTTCAAGGATACACACAGAGGTACTGATACCTAAAGCCCAAGTCCCTCCTCATCTCCGCCGCACTCAGCTTGCTCCTCCCCTGGTGGAACTCAGCCTCCCTGGTCCTCTGAGGCTTCCCCAGAGCAGCTAGGAGCTGCCGGGAAAAGCCACATTCCAGGGGCTCTTGCAGCTCTGACCTCAGATGTATCAGACGCATCGTCCAGTGCATTAGAGGTTCTGGTTCGCATGACATCTTCCCTCCTCAACTCTCTGAGCTTCCCAGAAACCCTTGCTCCCAGCTGAAGACGGTGCCGCCCGCCCTGGAGGACAAGAGCGGCCACACAAGGGGCTCCATCTCCCTGCTACCAAACACCGCCTTCCTCCATGCACCCTTGTCCTGGCCATCTGCCTCCAGGTGCAATGGAGCAGGAGCGGGGGCCAGTCCACCCCCCTGGGCGAGGGCTCCCAACCCTCCTGCCCCACAGGAATCAGCCACAGAGGTGGAAACCGGGCAATTGCAGCCTGAATCTGCCATGGCAGCTACAGCTTGTGTCCACACAGTGTGACTTATTTTTAGTTTTTAAAACCATTTTTATTTTTATTTCATTATTTTTGGTACTGGAGATTGAACCCAGAGGCATTCTACCGCTGAGCTACACCCTCAGCCCATTTTATTTTTTCCTTTGTGTGTGTGTACTGGGGGGGCGGGGTACTGAGTTTTGCATCCAGGGTCATTCTATCTCCCAGCTATATCCCTAGCTCTGAGATTTTGTTATTTTGAATCAAGGTTTTGCAAAGTTGCAGAGGATCTCACTAAATTGCTGAGGCTGGCCCTGGCCTTGATTCTGTAATCCTCCTGACTCCTTCCAAGTACTGAGATTATGTCCGGTTAATTTTTTTATTTTTTATTTTTTAATGAGTCAAATATTTAGCATTTTAGGATTTTTTCTTTTAACTTTTAATTTTGATAAAACTTCAGACTTGAGAAGTTCTGAGAATAGTGCAAAGAATTTTCATATATATTTCATTCAGATTCTTGAATTTTACCATGCTTGCTTTATTTTTCTCTTTCTCTAACACACACACACACACACACACACACACACACACATTTTCTGAACTAGCTGAGTACTTTGCAGATACTATGCCCCTTTATTCTTAAATAATTTAGTATGTTTCCTTTGGCCAAAAAAAATTTTCCTTTGAATAACTACCATAAAATGATCAACACTGGGAAATTACCACTGATATACTACTATAACTTACAGACTTAATTTATATTTTGCCTATTGTCCCAATATTACCAATTACAACAACAAACAAATAAACAACCCTAAATAAGTGCAAGGCCATAGGCTGCACTCAGTAGTCATCTCGAGCTCTTTTTTCATCTAGAATAGCTCTTTTGTGTATCTTGGTGTTGACATTTTGTATAGGTTATTTTATTTTGTAGAACGTTTCTCTCTTTAGGTTTATCTGGTGATTCCACAGGCACAGACATCTTCCTGGAGGAAGGGTGTTGAAAGGATGGAGTGCCCTTCCAGCTTGTCATATCAGGACATGCGTGGTGTCATTGCGTCCCCTACTGGAGGTGTGATCATTTGGTTGAGGTCGTGTCTGCCATGTTTCCCCAATGTAAAGTTAGTATTCTTTCCTCTGAAGTCAAGATGTCTGTTTTTAGGAGTTAGTTCTCAACCATGTCCATATCTTGTTATTTCCAGTCACTAGTATTAGGATCCATTAGTGATTCTTGCATAAATAAATTATAATGGTGGTTGAACGGTGATTTTCTAACACCATTGTTCTTGGCATTCTATGTAAGAAACAGCTCTCTCTCCTCTCCCATTTGTTTGTTAATTTAGCTAACCAAGATGCTGATTTTTAAAATAAGCTTAGACTTTCTGACTATAATTTTATTCAATGAGTTTTACGTACTTACTTCGTTAGTTTTTTGCTCAAATTGTTCCACTTTTGACTGAGGGGACACTTCCACACCGGTCCCCGTGTCCCTTTGACTTTTGCTCATTCTTTGAACACTCCCTTATTTTCTAGTACCATGAGCGATTACAAGTTTATCTTTTACTTTCTCCAGTCCCGGAATCAAATATTTTTCTAAGAAGCCCTTTTAGTATAGCATGGTATTAAGAAATAAAAATTAGGATGCTAGTCTGATTATTGTTACCGAAGCATAATTATTTCTAGTCTTCTTAGCAGACAGGACTAAGATGGAGATGTATGCATGTGTGGATACACGGATACCTATCTATATCCATCTGTCCATCCTCTGTCTATCCATCTATCTTCTTCATCCATTCATCCACTCGCCCTTTCTATCTCATCTCTCTATGAGTTAACATGGATACCTCCAATTCCAATCCTATATCACAGGGCATTTCTTTCGTCCCTTGCATCCATATTTGTAATTCCCTTCTCCAACAATGAGAAACCTGACTTCCATTAGCCACAAGATATTTACTTACTGCTCAATCATAGGATAAACAGAAAGTAATTTCAGAACTGCGAAGCCATGTGTCTGGGAAAAGGAACATATTTATTAAAGTTGAATATTTATTTACAGTAGAATATTTTGCTTTCCATATTGTGCAATTGCAAATGATGCAACCATCAATAACCTTCTTTCAAACACAAAAATCTGCATGTCCAGTTTCCCTTGAGAAGTTGGAGGGGTGGCTATTTTGTCCCTGGACAGGGCACACAGCTCCCCGGGGCTGCTCTCTCTGCCGTTCCAGACAAGGTATCTCTAGCTCTCTTTGCTCTTGTACATTCAACCTCACTTCACTTGAATCTTTGCCAATCCCCAAAGGACCGTCTCCACCGGCTGCCCGTGCTCCCTCCGGAGCTGATAGCTAGCCTGGCTGTCAATGCCGCAGCTGCAACAAGCCGCTCTCCTGACACCACCACCACCTCCACGTTCCTCAGCCCACAGATGCACCTTTTCTACCGTCGTCCAATATGATCACCGGACTCTGACACGAATGCTGGGGCCCTTTGTCTTTTCTGTCTTCTATGACAGAAGCTGCTCTGGTTTCCCCGCATCTCTTGGATCTCCTTGGCTCCTCTGGAAGCTCCTCCTCCTGTGTGGGGCTGCCAGTTGGTAGACTTCCTCCCAGCCCATCTCTCCCTGTAACTATCTCTCAACTCCCCTCCCTCATCTTGGATATCTTCATTTGTTATCTGCCGGTCACTTGCAAATGTCCCTTCTGGTCCTGTCCTCCTGCAGTTCTCTCAAACAACACGTTCTCTTGTTCTCAGAAACACCTTCCCTGGATCCCTAACTCACACCAAAGTGCCACTCTGTTCACATCGATAGCATTGGTAATGGCTCCTTGGTGGTCACCCAGGTAACCTTTCCCTCTGTGGGATTTGATTAGTGTCTGTCCCCTAGGAACACAGGGGTCTTACTTCTGCTCCCATGTGCCCTTGAACCTGGCACATCACCCAGCAAGGACACTGGCCCTTCTACTGCCTGGACCTGTGAGCTCAGCCAGGCTACCCTACCCTCTGTGCTTCCTCATCTGTGAAACAGAGAATAGTATCCACCTTCTGGGGTTGTTTGAAGATTAAGCAAGTTTACTCAATACACTTAGAACCCCAGTGAATTAAAAGGACAGTATAAACGTATGGTTTTTTGTTGTTATTTTGTTTTCTTTTGGGGTGTTGGGGGTTGAACTCAGGGGTGTCCTACCTCCAAGCTACACCCACAGCCGCCTTTATTTTTTTATTTTGAAATAGGATATTATGAAGTTGCTTAGGGTCTCACTAAGTTGCTGAGGCTGGCCTCAAAACTGTGATCCTCCTGTCTCAGCCTCCCAAGTACAGGGGATATAGGTGTGTGCCACTGAGCTGGACATAAATGTACACTGAGTATATAAAACGAGTAGTGCTAACTAGTTGTTGACAGATTATTAACAAAGCTGACAAAATTTGATTTTAAAAAAGAAATACAAGTGGACCGTTGCTGAAATATAGGCCAATGGCCAAATTATATTGATCGCAAATGACGAACCGTCTAAATAACATAAAACAGGATTTAAATTTAATTCAGTTTCCATTAGTAAGTTTGTGACTACATGTTGGGATAACAACCACTTACAACTGGGAAGGCATCCAACATCTTAAGAGAAACGCAGGCTTGGGTTCTTCATAGAGTCAACGAATGCTCTAGGTGTAGCTGAGGCTATTGACTAGCTCATATGATGGGCTGAATCATTTCTGTCAAAAATCAGCTACACAAGAATAAAAATCCCAAATGAACTAGCAAAACCCACCAACGCCCACTCCACAAATCCATCCATCAAGCCTTTGCGATGCTCCCGTGTGAGAGCCCAGGGTACAAGGTGAGAGGTTCGTGTCTATGATTAAAGGCCCACAGCACAAAGTTCAGGAAGCACCAGATACCCCTCATTTGTACCAGCCGGTGTCTCACTCCCAAACATTCTTTCAAGTAAAGGAGCAAGAGAAAAAACAGCTGGGTGCAACATTTTATCCATCAAGCATGTATGACTGTGGCAGTGGATTATTAACAATAAAACTCTGCAGATATAGGCTTCTTTTTATCCAAAGTATGTGCTTTTCATTATAGGGGGGTGTGCTGACACAGGGCTAGACATAGTAAGATGTTTTGATTTATTATAGAGCCTCTATCCATTTTTAAGGGGTTGCAGTTGCGTAGGGAGAAAAAAAGGAAGAAATGAAGGAAGGCAGGACAGTGGCAGTCTGAAGAAGGCACCTTGTGAGAAAGAGTTCAAAGCAAAAAAGGGGACGGTGCGTCTGCAGCGAAGCAGGAAGACATCATTAATATCTACTCAAAGGTACTAAACAAAGTGCTTCGCCTTGTTTGATTCAATTTATATGTATGCAATAAAATTAAAATTGTAAGCTGTCTCAGTGGAAACCCCAACAGAAGGGAGATTTAGTTTTCTTCATGAAAAAGGAAAGTCAGCTGCAGGGGCCAGATTTCATTCTGTCTTGATGATAGCTGATTGGGGTGGAGAGGAAAAGGCGCTGTTTACATGTGGGATCCTGGGAGACCACGGGGCGGGGCCTGGCTCCCTGCGTGGATCTGCTGGCTGCAGGGGGCTGGGGCTGGCATCGGGGCAGTGGATGGGGGGGGGGGCGTGTGCTTGACTGAGCAGAGATTTTCACCACACACCTTCACGATGGCAAGAAGTCGCCCTTCCCCTCGGCCCGCGTCCTCCGTGCCCCGCCAGCCCCACCTCTCCGCGTGCTGCACTGTGATTCTCCCCAGGTTCTACTCATTCTGTTGTCTCTGCCCGGAACAACCTCTAAACTGCAGCCCTGAACTCAGGCCTCTATACTCTTCAGGCCGTGGGTGTCACCTCCTCCTCCGAGCTCTCCCAGCTGCCGGATGGGAGGTGTCCCCACTTTGCACCTAGCAAAGTTGGGGGGAGGATGTTTGAAGAAATAATGACTGAAGTTTTCCACCTGCGATTCTCCTGTCTCGGCCTCCCAGGTACTGGGATGATAGGCGTGTGCCACCGCTGTTACTTACCTTTTAAAGAAATTTAAATAATAAGAAAAAATCGAATGCAGTACCATATAATACCCTGTGTGGTTACCATTTCCAATGCTCTGAATAATTCCCTTTGCAGATCAGCATTTTCATTTAATATCATTTCTGTTTGCCTGAAGAAATTATTTATTTATTTATTTATTTATTTTTGTAGTGCAGGTTTGCTGGTGGGGAGTTCTTTCAGCTTTGGTATATGTGAAAATATCTTTACTTTGCTTTTGTTTCTGGAGGATATTTTTGCTGGATATAGACTGTATACAGAATTTTAGGTCCTCCCACCCCCGCCCGTTCTCTAAAGATTTGATTTCACTGAATTCTCTTTTGGTGAACTCAGTACCAAGAAATCCGCTGCCATCTGCAATCTGCTCATGCTTTTAAGATTCTGCCTTCCTCTTAGTTTTGAGAAACTTGATTATCATGTCTTGGTTTGGTCTTCTTCGCCTTTCTTGTGCTTGGGGTTTGTCTAGCTATTTGGATCTGTGGGTCGTTTTCATGAAATCTGGAAAATTTCAGTCATTATTTCTTTAAACTTTTTTTTCCCATTTCCCTTTTGTTTTTCCCTTTTGGGATTGCAATGACAACTGTATAAAACTACTTGAGGATAGCCCACATATGGCTGATACTTTTTCTGTTTAAATTTTTTTTTCTCTCTATATTCCATTTTGGGTAGTTTCTTTCGTTAGGTCTTCAATTTCGCTTACCTTTTCTTCCACAATGTCTAATATGTTGTTAATCCTATTCAGTGCATTTTTCATCTCACACATTATAGTCTTTATCTCAAGAAGTTTGACTTGGGTCTTCTTGATGCATTCTGTGTCTCTTCTTAACTTGGAAACATAAGGTACATAAGTGTTTTCAGCTCTTCGCTGATTCTAGCATCTGTGCCGCCCTTTGTCAGTAGGTCTGGTTTCATTCCCCATTGAATGATTTTTTTTTTCCTCGTGGTGAATGTGAATATGGATTCTAAATTTGCAATTTGTATCTTATAAATTTAGAATTTATCTTATCAGTACCAATACATGAGTGTGGCTGTTTTCCTCCCTATTCTGCCAGCACCAAATTCTGTTGGTCTTTAATATTTGCCAGTCTTACAGGCTAAAACTGTGGACAACCACAAGTGATGTTTACTGGGCACCGACTACCAGCCTAGTGACAGATGGCGGCAATTCTGTGGTGTTCAGGCAGCCAGAGTAGCTGCCTTCAGGGCATTTATGAACTTGTGGTGTTTATCATGTTTTTATTTCCATTTTCACTGACTACTACTGATTTGGGGCATCCATCCTCAAATGTACTGGATATTCATACTTTTTCTTTGGTATAGGATCTACTGATAGACATTGACCAGTTTTAACTGCATTGTTTGATCTTTTAAAATTCCCTTATAAGAGCTATTTATTTATGAAGGATAGACATCCATTTTTGCTTTTTCAATAATAAAAAATGTTTTGTGAACAAAGGCATTTCCTTTAAAATAAGCTAACTCTTGTACATATTTCTTTAAAGAAATAATTTACATGTTACTCAAATACTTTTTCCTATATTAAAAGTGAATAGGAATTGATTCTGGAGTAAAAACAATGCCCTTAAAGGCAAAAATTTTTGAGCAATGCAATAATACAAAATATATTTATGAATACCTAAAACACACATAAATCCATAATAAGTAAACATTTCCATATAGATGATATCACCATATAAATGACTTATATTCCTTATAAATAACCACACGGATTCTAAATGCCATTTTACTGCCTTAATAATGAAATGGAAAGTCAAGGAGATGAAACATTCCCAGATTATATATTTCCAGTTGATTAAATATTTCTCACAATGTCATGCCATCTGTATTAGAAATCCCCTACATACAAGACTGCTAATTTGTAATATTCAAAGATCTATTCATCGAGAGGAAAAAAAAAGTGAAAAATCTCCATCATGGAATGTTTGGTTTCCCACTGAAGAGCCGCAGGAGCTTCCAAAGGCGGGTGCTACCTACTCACCTGGCCGTGTAGCGCCACATCAGGAGTGCCAGGAAGAGGCCCCGAAGGTGACACAACTTCCATAAAGTTCCTGATATCTTTTTAGCTTTCGTGGACCACGTGAGGCGGGTGGGGTGGAGGGGGACCCTGAGACATGGTCAACTTGTACACGTCCCACAGCTAAGGGGCAGGAGATGTATGCCACACCTCATGTGTTACATGAACCAACTGAGCAGTTCTACTAATGGTGACGAGAACAGCAGCCAGCAAAGCCCCCCAAGGCCCAACCCTCCAGTTCTGTTGGACTTGGGGCCCCCGACCAACCTGTCTGGTGCAGGTGGTCCCTGGCCACCTCAAACAAGCGCAGGTGCATGTGGGTGATGGGGTTGAAGGAGCCACAGGCCAGGAGCACCACGGGGACTCTGCTTTTCATCTTCTCAGGCACATTCGCACCCACGGCAGCGGCCACTCTGCCTTTATGGGGACAAGAAGTCATGTCAGGCCTCCAGCATCGAAAAAACTGTTCAGATCAGTGTCTCTAAACCACACAGGCGCCTCCTTCTCACTTGTAAGAGGGCTCAGGGGGCACTGGGAATGCTCAGCAGGGGCCGGGTCGAGCCAAGCACCATGTCGAGGTAGACACCCTCGTCTGCCAATCCTTCCCTGAGCGGTTACTTATATGGCTCAGGGATCTCAGAAGCTGCTGGGCCAGAACCGGAACCGAGGCAGCCTGACCAGGGAGCTCATGTTCTGCTCTTGACTCTTATCTGCCGTTCCTGGGCTCTAATGGGTCCCTGGAGGTCAGAAGGAAGTCTGCAAGACTCCCATAATGTCACCTCTGGTAGTGCAAGCAGAACTCAATGAGGTCCTAGAGTATGCGGGTACTTCCAAAACCCTTTTTATTTTAAAGTGATTTCAGACTTTAAAGTGATTTCAGACAAAAAAAAAAGTTGCAAAAAACTTGTACAAAGAATTACTATGGGGGGAGACCAAGTGCTGTGTGCATGTATGTCATTATCAACATGATTTACATTATGATGTCAGACTATAATGCATCAATAAAAGCACATTAAAAAAGAATTGCTCTATACTCTTCACCCGTATGTCCCCAAAGTTAACATTTTACCACACCTGCTTGATCATTCTTCTCTTTATACCTATACACATATGTGCACGTACACATATGTCTGTAAGTATCTGTATGTAATGTTTTCCCTGAAATTTTTGAGAGTAAGCTGTGGACATAATATCTCTGTGTCCAAATTCTTCAACATGTGTTTTCTAAGAATAGATATTTTCTTATATAGTTGCAGAAACAATGATTCAAATCAGAAAATTAACATTGGAACAGAAGTATTATCTAGCCTTCAGACCTTATTCTGATTTCCCGTGTTGTCTTTTATCTGAGACCTGCTCACTCTGAGAGGGCCCAGGCCCCCCTCTGGCCTCCCCACTCTCTTAGCTGCTAGGTAAGGTTAAAGAAAAGGAGGAAAGAGCCGGGGCTCCAGGGCAGGCTGCACACAGCCCTCTCCGTTGGAACAAGGAGCTGTAGGAGGCAGGCTCTCCTTTTTTAAAAATTATTTTATGTGCTTTTATTGGTGCATTATGGTCTCACATCATAATGTAAATCATGTTGATAATGACATACATGCACATAGTACTTCGTGCCCCCCCATCTCCCCGTCTCCCCCCTTCCCATTAGGAGTACTGAGGTTGACATTGGGATTTTCACATATGCATACATAGTCGATTTAGTATTTCCACTAATGAACCTTCTTAATTAGAATGTAAGTGCCTTTTCAGACGCCCCCCCCTCCCCTTGTAGATTTTGCTCACTGGTCAGAATTAGGCCGCTGTAGCTACAAGGGAGGCTGGACAGGCATGCATTTAGCCTCCCAGCCTCTCCAGTAGGAAGCAGCAAAGAAAAGGAGGTTGGGATTTGGATTAGCTACAGTGGCCACCGCAGATCCAACCGTGTAGGAGCTGAGAGTGTAGAAGGCTGCTGAGATGGCTTAGACACCTCGCTTAGGTCGGCTGACCTCTGACTTACCTCTAGTAAAGCACGTGCCACAATCTACTGAAAAACCTTCTGGCGTGTGCTTCCTACCCACAGTACAGTAAGCCCTTAGGAGCAGGAGACGAGCTTCCCTCGTCGCTCTGGGTCTCAGCTCTGAGCGCAGAGTCTGGCTCAGGTTGGGGCTTGGTGGGGGCAGATGCAAAGCACCAGGCAGCTGCACGGGGGACCTGCCTCCTAGTGGTGGGAAAGGCTAATGAGCTTCCTAATGTGCTGAGGAGTTGTTCTGGATGTTTTCGGAGTTACGGAGGCGTGACTAGGGGCGGCGCAGGCTCGCCCAACTTTCTTTGAGGCAGCAGGAATACCCTCCTACTGCTCTCGAAGAAAACAGTCTAGAAGCTGCCACCGCTTCTTCCCCGGGAGGCTGAGTGGTTTGATGAGATATTATTCGCAAAGTGTGCCGAGCCAGTCACAAGAGCAGCCTCGCGACGGGTGCATTTGAAGAGGATGGCTGTTTTTCACAACCGTTTTGCAGCCTTTCAAAATTCAATCTCATTTTGACAACATATACATTTCTGGAGCCATTACAACGTGTAACTGCAGCATCTCAGGTAACCTGGGGTTTTGATTAATTTTTTTCCAGAAGTTTCCAGGAGCTGGCAATTAGAACACTTATTTGGATGGTGGCTTCAGTGGCACTGTGCGTGATGCTGACAAGAATGGATGCCATTTACTCGGTGCCTCTTTTTCTTTCCTTGCACATCCCCAGGCTCAGCAACGAGGCCAGCACATCTGTACCATCTGCACATTCCAGCTGTCTCTGACCAAGCACTCTCCCAAGCAAACCCTAGATAAATATGATGAAAGGCTGGACATGGAACTGCTCCAGGGGTTCACCGGGAGGATGAACCAGGTTCTGATCTGAGTGCAAATCTCCTCATCAGACACAATGTAAGATGCATGTGATAAAAGAGGCATATCTGCCCTCATCATCTAGTAATGTCTGGTGAGACGGCTGTGGAGACTTGCGTTTGGAAAAGGCTGCTCGTCAATAGTATTTAATGGAGGCCCACAGAGTCGGCAACAATTATGGCTGAAGGATTTAACAAGTTGGGAAGGCGGTGTAGGGTGTTCTTGGAATTTATCACTACACTGGAGACAAGACTGATTCCACCTCACCCAGCCCTTCTCATTACACCTGCTCCTCCAATACCATGCACTGCTTCCACAAAAGACATCTGTTCAATTGTGCTTACACCCTCCTGACCTGCCCTCCTCATCCCTGCCACCCCACGGGGCCCCCTTTGGCGTTTTCTCCTTGGGATAGTTTTTCCGTATGTTCCTGAGGTCCCCAATGCACCAACCCTGGAGGCACCTGAGTGTTCCTTCTAAGCCACGATCTGAGCAGGCGTCACCCCTGTTTACAGTCCTTCAGAGGCACCTCCTTGCTCATAAGATGAAATATAAATCCACAGGCCCGGGGCCCGCGGGGTCCTCTGAGCTCCGCAGCCTGACACGAGGCTGTCCTTCTCTCTGTGTTTCAGTACTGACTCTTCCTCAGGACCTCAGGATAGCCACAGGCTGCGGCTGCACCAGCCCTCTGCCTGGTGAAGGCGGGCCCCAGCTTCCCGCAGGATGGCCTTTTCTGCTGCTCCCCTCTTGCCTTGCCTCACGTGTACTCAGCTATAACTCAGCATGCACCTTTCGGCCCATTTGTCACGGACTGTCACAGAGACACAGGAAGGGAAGGCGAGCTAGGAGGGTTAAGTGCTGCTGCTGCAAATGTAATGTGCTAATGCTCCTGGCTTGGGAGGCAGCCGATTCACCTTTCCCTGTGGTGAGTGCCTCCAACAGCCCAGCCCGGGCTCAGGGATGTAGCTGCAAACATCCCTGTTTATTATGGACATAAAGCAGATAGCTTCGGGCAGAATGGAAATGGATTCCACACACACCTTTCATTACGCAGACCTCTTGACCAGACTCCTCATCTTAAAGAAAACAAGAGGCGCGGTGTGTATTTGTGGGGTTGACAACCACATTTTTCAGGACGGGGGGTGAACATTTCCGTCTTTATGAGCGAGTCCACCTCTCCGGGGCAATCAGCCTTCCTGCAAACTCAGGTACTTTTTCTTTTCAACTTTGCTGGGTTCACCGGTCGTTGCTATGGGCACACGGTGCTGCTAAGAACAAAAGCAAAGCCAGCCTTCTTTGTCGCTGAGGATGCTCTGCCAGCCTCCCCTTGGAGGAACAAACATGTCAATTATGTATTCATCCTAATTAGGAGACTCCCAGGAAAGCCGGCAGCCTGCTCTTCAGTTCTGAGAACTTTCAGAAGACTTGGAGGAGCGCAGGGGATAGAAGTAGGTCCCTGGCAATCCCAGGCTCCTGAGTTTGGGGCTAATCTCAGCTGCTGCAACAAGTGAAGCTGAGCCGCAGCTACCGGGTTTGTTGAGTGACAGGCTTGGCGCTGTGCAGAAACCTTTACACACGCTGGGGCTGATTCTTTCAACATGGTAGGGAGGGAAGGGTTGCATTGCATTTCCAGTAAAGAGACTAATCAATGTCTGTAGACCTCGGTAAGCTGCGTGGAAGATGGAGATAATTACATTTACCTCTCAGTTCGTTTTTATGAGGGTTACAGGAGCCCCTTACATAGTACCTGGCCTGTAGCAGGCTAAGCTCCCTTCTTTTTCCTTTTGTTATATTTAAAACATAATTCATCATTCCCTACACCTGATTCTGGATGCTCATTACCTTGTTTGAAAAAGATACTGCCTTTTTTTTTTTTACATTTTTATTGGTGCATTGTAATTGTGTATCACAAGGAGGTTTGCAGTGGTGCAAACATACATGCACGCCGACTGCACTTGGTGTGATTCCCTCCCGATCCCGTGCACTCCCCGTCTCTGCATACATTTTAGTGAGAGTGGCCATGATACCTGCATATACAGACACAGAATTATTTGAACAGTTTTCTGCATCAGTTCTCCTTTTCTGTCTCCCCAGATCCCTCCCCCAGTCCCCTATTCTACTGGCCCCTCTCATTTCCATGAAGTCCCTTCTGTTCCTTATTTTCTCTCTAGCTTTCATATATGAGCGAAAACATACAACCCCTGACTTTCTGGAACTGGCTGATCTTACTTTGCATTATATTCTCTAGTTTCATCCATTTCCCTGCAGATGATATGATTTTGTTCTTCTTTGTGGAGGAGTAAAATTTCATTGTGTGTATATTCCACATTTTCTTTATCTATTCATCTGTTGATGGGCACTTAGGCTGGTTCTGTAATTTAGCTATTGTAAATTGTGCTGCTATAAACATGGATATGCATGTATTGCTATAGTATTCTGACTTTAATTCCTTTGGAAAGATTCCAAGGAGTGGTATAGCTGTGTCATATGGAGGTTCCATTCCTAGCCTTTTGAAGAACCTTCATACTGCTCTCCATAGCGGCTGTACTAATTTATAATCCCACCAACAGTGTATATGAGTTCCTATTTCCCCACATCCTTGCCGGCACTTGTGATTGTGTTCTCGATGGCTGCCATTCTAACAGGAGTGAGATGGAATCTCAATGTAGTTTTGATTTGCATTTGATGTCGCCATTTTTTCTCATCACTCGATCAAAACCTGGCTTCCATTAGGCACGGTATTTCTGTGGTTCAGCAGGTCACTCAGACCAGCCTGCCCTGGAAGATGACACAGGTCCTCCTGAGAACACTAGCCCAGCACGCCACTGTAGCCGTCTGGTCCAGCTGTAACCATAGCAGCTGAGTTCTAAGCCTCATTTTCCTTGGTCATGGAGAAGAGTCAATACCGAGACACCAAGGGACAGACAGCCTAGTATCATTCTAGTAGAAATAATATCTTCCGAGGATGGAGAGTAAGTATGTCCTAAATCACAGCTGACTTGCTTACTTGGAACAAAAAAAAGGTAGAAGAGGAGGAAGCAAGTGCCTGGAGTCTGCTTCGAGAAGGCAGAGGAGCAGAGGGTGAAAAGCGCAACCTACCAGCTACTGTGCTGGCGCCTCGGAGATAGAGGGCTAAGGAAAATTTGCTCCTGCTCTGGAGAAAGTCACACTCTAGCAGGAAGCCCAGCATGGAGGAGCTCAGGGGGCGGAGTCTGTGGGGACTTCCAATAGCCACTCCCCCTTCCTCTTCAGTCACTGAATCCATCTTTAGTGGGGCAGATCGCTGCATTTCCAGTCTCTGTTGCACCACAGTGCCACACGACTGTGGTCTGGCCAGAGATCTTTGAACTGAAGTGTCAGATGGTACTTGCCAGAACTTTCTTTAAAAGGGAAAGGCATGGCTTTCTGCTGTTCTTCACTTCTGCTTTTTGGAACATGATAGCTGGAATGTGGCAGCTGTTTTAGATGTTGAGGACAAGTTTGATAGAAAATAAACTAAGAAAATCAGAATCTGGAGGGTCCTGAAGTTGCCATACTAGCACTGGACTGCTTACCTCCAGGAAGCTTTCACCTGGGGGAGACAGAATCTTCTAAGCCACTGTTATTTTCCATTTTTTTTCTGATATGTGTAGCTGGACCTAATTTTACATAATATACTGATATCTAATGAGTGTTTATTGGTGTAGTATAGAAAGAAATGAAAAAAGTATGTAAACTTCTGGAAGTTTCTATTGCCCCAGTTAGATCTATTTTGTATGCAGCACCTCAAATGCATATTGTTTGAAAGGGAAAATATACCTAAGGAAAAAAAATCTACCATAACTTAATTTTTTATATGCATTTTTCATGGGAAAGAAAAAAAAAATCCTTACTCAGGACTCCAGAAAGCTGAAATGTGCAGCAGTGAATCTGCTTTTCTGTAGATCACAAAACCCAGACGCTGCCCTATCTCCTTCCCCCAAAACAGATTCATTATGGCGTGCTGTCGCGCTCTGCTTCCAGTGGGCATTTGCCATATGGCTTGGCAGTTTAATGGTTTTCTGATACTTGACAAAAATGAAGCACAATCATTTTGCAAGGAGCCTGCGTTCCTAGATGGGTCTTTTCCAAATAACAGCTGTGCCTCAAAATTGAGTTACTCAATTTGCAATTTGTGGACACAATACTCAAACATTTACAAGTGAGCAAAACCTCAAGTCACTTGGGCTATTTCCAGGCTGCAGAGTTTATGAAGTTTTTAGCAATGTTATGAGTGTGCAGCTGTCAACGAGGGAAAGCCAGCATCTCTGAACCACCAGACCCTGCAGGGATGTCCTACTTATGAGCATTATGAACAGGCCATGTGGGTTTGCCCACAAACCCGTGGGAAAGGAAAGAGAGAGACAGAGAGACAGATAGACAGACACACACTCACAGACAGACACATCTCACCTTAAGCTCATACACTAAATCCCTATGCCTTTTTCCTCACTCCCTATCACTCTTGTGCGGATGAGCCCACAGCCAAAGATCTAGCCCTGACCTTGCTAAGGGGTGGCTACAGGTCCATGGATGTCCACTGACTCTACTTGATGACAAGCTAGACAGAATGGAATCAAAGCCAACAGGTACTTCCTAACTGGGTGACCTTGACTGTCTGCATCAGTCAGGAGAGGTTGGGTGAGATGCATTAACAAACAGCCCCTAGAAGCCTGACGTGATGGCACATGCCTGTAACCCCAGTACTTGGGAGGATGAGATCGGAGGATCACAGATTCGAGGGCAGCCTCAACAATGTAATGACCCTGTTTCCAAAAAATAAATAAATAAAAAGGGCTGAGAGTGTAGCTCAGAGGTAGAATGCCCTTGGGTTCAATCCCCAGCACCACAATAAAACAAAACAAAACAAATCTTAGTAGCATATGACAATAAAAATGCATTTCATGTTCATCTTACAGACCATTCCATGCTGACTGGAAGCTCTGCTCTGTGTCATCTTTGCCCCTCAACCCCAACTCAAGACAACAGATCATACCCCAGTCACTGTACCAGAATGAAAGAGGGCTCGGGAGGCCCTTCACCAGCAAGTTTACATTCGGTCCCAAATTGACACAAGTCACTTCTATCTTTCCGTCCCCTCTACAGTGAGCTAGAAAGTAGACTCTTCCAGGCTTTGGGTGGAGAGCCAGAAACATTTGGTGAATTACTTGTGCTTACTACTGTGAGCTTGGCAACTACCCCGAGCCTTGGTGACCCAAAAGGAAAATGGATATAATCACACCTGCCTCCAAGGATTGCCACGAAGGCCACAGGAATTGACCCTACAGAACACTTAGAGCAGGGCCAGGGTCAGGAAGTTTTCCCCCAATACTAGCTCCTTCCCTTTCCTATGTCCAGAGCGTCATTCGCTACCTTCCTCACCTGCCCTGGCTCCCGCGTCTGAAAGAGACTCCACCAATTTTCTAGTCAGCCACGATCAACACCTGACGCGACATCTGCTCGTCCTTCATCATTCCCTCGCCCCAGTGCCGCTCGCCTTCGAGGACGGCCCACAGTCCCTGCGTGGGGTCTTCACGCTCTGCCACTCCTGAGACCCACCCTACTGTAGGATTCCATTACCTTATTGTATTAACTCAGATTTTTAAATTGTAAACTTTAAAAATTGTAAATAATTTAATTGTAAATTTTGAAATTGTAAACGAGAGTAATAAACTCTGGTTTTCTTAGTCTTGCTTCCCACTGAAGCAGCAAGGGGTTTGGATATTATTACCAGGCCATCTCAAGCCGGGGTGCATGCCTGTAATCCTAGTACTTGGAGGCTGAGATGGAAGTATTGCAGGTTCGAAGCCAGCTCAGCAACTTAGTGAGACCCTCTGCAACTTAGTGAGACCCTATTTCAAAATAAAAGAATAAAATAGGGCTGGGATATAGCTCAGAGGTAGAATGTCCTGGGATCAATTCCCAGTGTTTTACACACACACATACACACACACACACACACACACACACACACACACACACACACACACCAAACACAACGCCATCTCACAGAATGAAAGGAGAGTTGAATGTGAGCCTCAGGGCAGAAAAAGAGCAGGAATGTGTCATGGTCCCACATGATTCCATGGTACAGACATGGTCACTGGGGCCCACACCGCTGGAAAGTGCCGTTCCCACAGAGGGGCCAGCGATGTGGGCTGGACAGCTGCCACCCACGCCCACATCGTGACAGTGATGGAAACTCTAGCGTCATCTCCTCACCTCTGATTTGACGCCAATCTAATCTATTCCCGATATGCTGAGCAGATTAACCAGTCCTAATGCCTAGGCTCGGCACTCAGACGGCTGTGACACACTTGAGTGTTTCCCGTGCACCAAGCACTGCATAAAATCCCTCTGCCCCGCAGTGAGGAAGTCTTCAGCGACCAGCTCTCCACTGGGTCTGTCTGTCAGGCCACCTCCCTCGTCTGCAGGACAACTCTGGGGTCCCCACTTGGCTCAGTCTCTGACGTGGCTCTTGGTCGTTCCTGCTTCTTGAGTGTCTTTTTGGTGCCACCTCCTACTGCTAGGATGGTCCCTTCATGCCACCCCTCCTGCGAGCGTCCCCTGGTGGCCCTCCTGGAAGTGAGTGCTCCCTCCTTGCTCCCCTGAAGGTGACACACTGTCTACTCCCTCCTGTTGAGACCAGCACACGATGAATCTCTGAGTGTGGGATTAGATCCCCGGGGTACAGTGCAGAATGTTAGGAATATACCTTTTGTTCTTTGGGGAACAAGGTTAAAGTGAAAAGTAGACCGAAGATGGTAGCCATGGAGAAGAGCCACGAGTGGCCGGGGCTAGGCTGCAGCGGGAGATGGCGCTGTGCAGGAACATCCCCTCGCCCACCCTCTCACCCCCGCCTTGCTGCCAACCTCAGACATATTCTGATTTGCCCGGTTCACTTTACCCCTAGAGGGTTTCTGCCTCCCCAGCTGGCGTGTCAGCTCCCTTCTGAGCTGGCATTTTGTTCTCCACAAATTGGGCTGCTGCTTTGGGTGGCCCCATCGTAGGATCTTGATTCCCGATTCTCACCTTAGAAGTGACATTTGGTTCTCTATTCTCCTGCCTGTGCCTCCTGGGGGTTGCACCCAGGGCCCTGGCTCAAGTCCAGCCATGGGCAGAAGGCACACGGAGTATCGGAGAAGCAGTCCTGTGCCCTCTGTAGCCCCGTGTGGCAGCAGAAAGCAGAAGCAACTGCTCATGATAGCAGGAGATGACACCATGGCCTTTCAGAAAAACCCAAGCCACAGAACTCTCAACCGCTGGGGCTCTGCCCTCTCTCATGAGTCGACAGCACGGCAGCTCCACCTCCGTGATATCTTTACCATCCATTTCTCTCTCAAACTGCACAGTCCTTGCACTGGGGCCCACTGCGTCTCAACTGGACCCAAGTCTACTCTTACCTCGCCTCCTGTCCCCAGTCTCACTTCTACGTGCATCCTCTGCTCAGCTGCCCAAAGGACCTTTCAACAGCCACATCTGAGTGGCTGCTTAACCCCTCTCCGCACCTCTCACATTCCGGATGGGGCTGAAAGTCCTTCGCAGGGCATCCACAGCCACTGAGAACCTGGTCATGGCGTCTTTCGCCAGCCCCATCGCTTACCCTCCGACCCCTTCCTCATGTCTGCTCCACCAAACTGTTTTCCATCGCGCCCCAAGCACTGTGCTCACTCTCCTCCCTGTGCCGACAATGACCATGTCTTCAGGTGTCCACCTCCTGGGGAAGCTCCGCAATGCTTGTTCCTCCCAAGCGGAGCTGGGGCGCCTTCCTCCAGGCTGCCTTAACTCCTCGGACCTTTCTCTTATATTTCATTCCACGATACTTCACTATTCACACTTTGTCTCTTCTACAATGACCTCCTTGAGGGCAAGAATGTGTTTCATTCTTTGTATCTTGAGCTCCAAGCACAGGGCCTTGCTCGCATGCGGTGTGTGGAACCATCCAATTGTATGGATGAGTTCAAGATCAGGACAATGTTGAGCAGCAATCTTCCACGGGCTGCTCTATCTTTGCTCGTCTTGCAAATAAAGCATTAGCTGCTCGTTGTTCTGGACTCTCCAAGGATATGTGTATAGTGAACAGCAGCCTTGGAAGGTAGAGGTACTGCCATCTTCTGGGGCATAGGCAGGCAGAGTTAATAAAGATGTCGCTCTTTGGAACACAGGGCAGGGGTATTTGTTGCCCGTTATAAAATATATGGGTTCCCTAAGTATAGGATTCCTCTCCCGTAACAAAATCCACCATGTGAAGAAATTACTTGACCCTCTTCACTTTTTCCTGGAAAACTATAGCCCAGGTAAGTAGCATAAGAAAATGCTGACATTTGGTTCCTGCTATTGTTATGAGTAATACAGTCCTTTGTTTGTGACTCAAGGGTCTCTTGTCTTCTGCTAAATTCATGAAACTGTGCCAGGCTAACTTGTTATCTTGAAAGTAGGGTAAAATTCTCAACTCCTTATGGTTCTTGACAGGAAAGTAAATTCTTGACTGTCTCCAGTGACCCAGGAAACTCCACGGGGGGAGAGAATAATTAAGAAAGATGTCAGCAAGGTATTGGAAGCCATGAGGCTCTGACTACATTTCTTCCATTCATCTTGCAGTTCTTTTATTTTTGTCATAAAGACCCTCAGGCAAAAGGGACTGTCTATACAACTACAGCCCAGCTATCCTTATGTGGAAATGTGATCAAGGGACCCCCATCCCCCCGTTCCTAGTGAGGATGGTCCATGGTGGGGTCAAGAAAGGTCACTTGGAGCTGTGCTTCTATAAGGGTCCTCGGAACCCTCTAGAATAATCGTTAACATGAGGATTAGTATGGGTGGAGAATTTCAGCCAACAGAATGGAGTCCAGTGGAAGGATCTGGTGGCCCAGGGTCTGCCCTGTGGGCCTGCCAGATGCCTCGGTGGGCAGAATCAACTTGATCCTCTCAAAGCATCTAGAACTGAGGAGATCAGCCATGCTGCTTTCTGCTTTGGGGGAAGGAAGATTCTGACACAGGAGAAGGGAAATTTGCTGAGGAATACAGGGTGACAGTTGTCTCTCCCACGCTACAACCAGCCTGGTCCCTATGATCTCAAATCCCTGTAGACTGAATTTTAGGACTACCCCTAAAATAGGATCTAAAAGTTCTAACAAAGATCATTTTGTTTTGGCTTGCTTGTTCATTAATGCGCACAAAACAAAACCAAAAAAACACGCTGTTGGTGCCACGAAGTTCCTCAAGCCACAGGAGGACACCAGGGGGATCCTGAAACACTGGAGGGTTGGAAACATGGCCAGGCTCTCTACGAAGGCAGAGCAGACTGGTGAGGCTTGGTGAACAACAGAACAACAGCGGGGGAGATGCAGACCAGAGCCTTGATGCTCACAGGTAGGTGTTCGCTTGAGAATTTCACTGGCCACAACAAAACCAGGTTCAGGGCCATGTCACATAATTTCCTCTAGAAATTATAAGCTGGGCAGTCCCGTCTTCCTTCCTTTATTGAGCTAGGAGCAAACTGCCACAGTGATGAGCAGATAAGTACAAATTTGGGCAGTGATCTATGAAGTCAGAACAGTCCTGAGCCAGGTTTGGAGCTGGGACTAATTAAAATTTTTAACTGAGTCCGTCCAACATGTATTTAATGGTATGCATGATCGCTATTGTGTTGGCTAGAAATTAGGCCAGAAGGGTGGGCAGTACACAGTCACAACTGCAATCTCTCCACAAGTCTTAAACTGACAAAGTTTTATTTTGTTTCTTCCCTCAGTTATTGCTTGGGAAAAACCAGAAGTGGGACTGGCAGAACATGTCTCCGCCAGAGCCTAGGCAGAGAGCGACATTTCTCATATGTGTAATCAGACAGTGACAGACATGGGACGTCTCACGTGGCCCTGAACTGAGGTGGCTGTGCTTGCACGTGGGGGACCTCTGGAATGGAGAAAGCTTGACAGTCACAGGCTCTGTGACTCCGAGGGAGCCCGCCAGTCTGCCGTTAAATGAGGGTGACCCAGTATTTGTCCAGGGGGTGTGTTGAACTAAAAGACCCCCGAGGCCTCCTTTTCAAGAGGAGGAGGAAACTTTCTATTGTGCGAGACACTAGTGTATGTGACAGATTCCACCTGTTCCTGCAAAAGACAGACAGGTGAAGTCAAAGTATCTGAGGGCATCCAGCCCTGCAAAGCTCAGAATCAGCCGATTTGTGCCTGGAATGGGACAGTCTAAGAAGTCCGACATATATCACTTTCCCACAAAGTGAAAACTTGTTGCCTACTATGTATGAATTTGAAAGTCAGCAAACAGGTTAAATTGCCTGGGCGATTTCTGAGGACTGTACAAAGAGGTTAAATTGCTTGGGTGATTTCTGCTACACCTTGACAGATGCCTCTTTTCACAAGGCTGTTGTGACACAGGGCATCTCTGAGCGCGCAGGCCACAGGCGTGTGTTCCCTGTAGCTGAAGCAGAGACTGCCCAGAGGTTCAGGCAAGGGGAGGCCTGGGTCCAGGACAACTGCAGAGCCTGGGGCTTTGAGGTCAATTAGGTGGAGCTAGAATCCAGTCAGGCCCCAGGAAGTAAAGAGCACCCCATCCCCAGAAGTCAAATCCTCAATACAGAGGTATCAGATTAAAAAATAAGGCCATGAAGCTTCACTCCATCAGCATCTGATTCGTATGAATTCACCTGCATATGCAGGCCTCGCTAAATCGATACGGCAGCAATCTAAGTAGAAAACAAAAAGTAGACTCTAAGGAGATGATTTCAGTTCACTGTCTTCCACAAGCAGGCGTCACAGGGAAAGCGTGATCAGGCCAATGAGGACCTACTTGTCCTTCCTGCAGTACAGGGACACCCCCCCCCCCTCTTTTCACCTGGCTAGGAAATCCTGATTTGGTTCCTTCAGAGACCAGGGGCGCAGATCCAGGCGGCAGCCACAGTGCCCCCCCCCCCCCCATGGCATCCCATCCTCTTTGCCAGCAATTGGTCAGCGGTAGGCATGCGACCTTGTTCTGGCCAGTGAGATGCAAGAGGAAGTACATGAGGCCTCTGGGATAGATTTCTCCAGCGGATGCAAGAGCAATGAGGAGAACAACTTTTTTTGCTCCTTCCTGACCTGGGTACTGGTGTAGGGATACGGTGTTTGGGGCTGCTGCAGCCCTCCTGGGCCATGAACAGAAGGGCCAGAGAACTGCATCAGCTGTATACTACGTCTGTCTATACTTCTAATTACACAGACTGCTGTAATATCTTTACTGGTGAGATACTGGGTGACTTGTTGCCCAACGTGTCAACTCGCTACACCTCAGAGGCCTCGGCTCTGGCCTTTCTGGCCATATGTGCACGTCTAGGCGCTGAATGTGACTATAGCGTGCAGACACAGGTGCCTTCTGCATCATGCTATACCTCAAGTTGAGGCTGCAGTCGAGAGAGGCCCCGCCTGTGCTTTAGGATCCCCGGCAGGGTGAGAATTAGGAAGGGATAGTATTTGAACCCTGATGTGGCCCTGCACTGGGAATTTTCTGGGATCATTTTGAGCAAACATGATTTTTTTTTTTTTTTTTGCGGTATTGGGGATTGAACCCAGGGGCATTCTACCTCTAAACTACACCCCCAGCCCTATTTTTCATTCTTTATTTTGAAACAGAGTCTCCCTAAGTTGTGGAGGGCCTCACTAAGTAGCTGAGGCTGGCTGTGAACTTGTGATCCTCCTGTCTCAGCCTCTCAAGTACTGGGATTACAAGCATGGGCCACCACGCCCGGCTCAAACATGATTTTTGGTTGATGCTGAGACCTCAGGACTAACCTCCGAGGAAGCTTCCTCCTGGGCCTCTTAACGAAGCCCTCTCAGCTGCACCGAGGGACCTGCTGAGGGCAGCTCTGTGTCTGGGAGGAAAGCATTCACCCCCTCGACGGCTCCTCGCCAGGCGCTCGGCCTCCAGCGTCCTTTCCCCCAACTCTCACCCTCTGCCCTCTGCTCCCCGGCCCTCGGAATGGGTTGGACTGTCTGTAAATAGTCCTCCTGACTTGACAAAAATAAAATGATGTGATTAAACAGTGGGTGAAGGCCCCAAGGAGCCATTTTTATTTTTATTTATTTATTTTTTTGTGGTACTGGGGATTGAACTCAGGGGCATTCTACCTCTGAGCTACATCCCCAGCCCTATTTTTTATTCTTTATTTTGAAACTGGGTCTCACTAAGTTGTGGCATGCCTCACTAGGTAGCTGAGGCTGGCTGCGAACCCGGATCCTCCGGTCTCAGCCTCCCGAATGCTGGGATTACAAGCGTGCGCCACCACGCCCAGCTCCAAGTAGCCATTTTTAGAAGAGACATGAATGGCAGTAAGCATGCGAGAAGATGCTCCACACCATTCATTCATCATCAGGGAAACACAAATCCAGACCACAGTGAGACACCACCTCCAGAGATCTTAGTCCACGAGGATGACTCTGACAAAACAACAAGTGCTGTGAGTGAAATGGAACCCTTGGGCATCGTGGGTGGGAATGTAAAATGCTTCTATGGAAAACAGTATGGCGGTTCCTCAGAAGACTAAAAATAAAATGATCACCAGATCCAACAATCCCACTTCTGAGTATCTACCCCAAAGAATTGAAAGCAGCAACAAAAACAAGTATTCGTATACCTACTCCTAAGAACCAAAAGGTAGAGGAAACCCAACGGTCCGTTGATGGATGAATGGGTAAACAAAATGAAAAATAAAAGGTACATTGTGTGTGTGTGTGTGTGTGTGTGTGTCTGTGTGTGTCTGTGTGTGTATGTGTGCGCGCATGTCTATACATGTGTGTATGAATATGTGTATATACATAATATAATATTACAATGTTACAATGGAATATTATTCAGCCTCAAAATGAAAGAGAATTCTGACGTAAGCTACAAATAGATAAACCTTGAGGACATAATGCCAAGGGAAATAAGGTAATCAAAGGAAGAGAAATATTGTATTATTCCAATTATATGAGGTGTCTAGCACAGTTAAATTCATAGAGTCAAAGTAAAATGGTGGTGCTAGGCACTGGGAGGACAGAAACGGGCAGCCACTCTCAGTGGGTGTGGCATTTTAGTTTTGCGAGATGAAAAGAGCTAGCTGCACCACACCATCACTGTACTTGTATAGTTTGGCTCTGGAATGTTCCCCGGAAAAACTCACATGTTGGCAAAGCCACGATGTTCAGAGGTGAAACGACCGAATCATGAGGGCTCTATCTGGTCAGTGTTTTAGCCATCTGATAGATCAATAATTTGAGTGGATTTACTCCAGCAGGAGGTGCATGGTGGGAGGAGGCAGGCCACTGTGTGTGGGGGGGGGGCAGCTTGGAGGACCGTATGTGTCCCTAGTTCCTTCCTCTGTCTCTCTGTCTCCTGGCTCTCATGAACTGAACAGCTGTCCTCTGCCAACCACAGACTGACCTGAACCACGAGCCAACGAACCCTTTCCTCCACTAACTTGTCCTTGTCAGGTATTTTGGTCACAGTGGGGGAGAGCTAACGCACACAGTACTTAACACCACTGAACTGTGCACTTAACAAAAAGGTTGAGATGGTAAATCTTATGCATATTTTACCACAAACATTTAAAATAAGAGCTCTCCTTTGTGATTATTTCTCTTCTGCCAGGCTCAACGTCTCTGTCATTATCGTGGCATAGGCAATTAAATCGCAAAACAACCCTGATAGAACAGAAAACCTCTGCCTGAATTCCTTTTTATTGCTATTCTATTAGGATTAACATTGCTCCTAAAGTCAATCCTACTTACAGCATTTCAATTAAGTGAGCCAATAAATCCCCTTCTCATCATTAAGCCAATTTGAGTTGGTATAACTTCAACCAAAATTAACCCAATTGATAATACACTTGATCTGAAATATCAGAACATAAAAAATAAGGAAAGGACCCTAAAGACTTCTGGGAAACAAGAAAGCTCACAGATAAAGGAATGAAAACAAGACTAGTGTCTGACCTCTCATCAGGTATAAAAGACAATGAACAATTCCTCTATGTTTCTGAGAGAAAATGACACTAAATTTAAAATTATATACCTGGCTAGACTACCACTTACATATGGGGACAGAATAAGTTCATTTGTAGGCATGAAAGGGCTCAAAGTTTACCTCTCAGGCTTGTCTGTCTGTCTCTGTCTGTCTCTCTGTCTCTCTCTGTGGTAGGGATTGAACCTTGTGCTTGCTACACAAATGCTCTACCACTGAATGTTCAGCCACTGTTTCTTAAGAAATTCTTTGGGGATGTGTTTCAACAAAACAAAGAAGAAAAACCAAAAGAGTATAAAATAAGGCCTTCATCCAAACCAGGAAGATGGCGAAGCCTGAATGAAAGTTGTGCAGGCTGAAGAGCAACAGCTCAGGGCAGAGCACAGAAAAGTGGATTCTAAGAACAAGACGAATTCTGGAGAGGCTGGCGAGCTGGGGACATGGCAGAACCACAGCAACAACAAACCCAAGAAAACCCCCAAACCCCTGTAACGCTATTAGCATGGGCCAAAACATACGTAATTTAAAATAATTTTAAACCTTTGATGGAATGTAAAAACTTAATTTGACCCCGCTGCTAGGAACTTTCCTTTATGTGACTCAGGACTACTTGACCAGAAGTGAGAAGGCATGAGGGCCTAAGAACCCGTCCTACTGGTGGTGGTCAACATCTGGAGTCGATCTAGTGGCAAGACGCCGAGGCTTCACCGTGATCACAGCACAGAAAGGTCATGTCCACACCACTGGCAATGGCAGAACACAGCTACTGGAAGAGAAGTCATGGAGAAAGAAAGATGGAAAGAAGCACTGATACTTTCCTTACCCCAGGGAGAGTCTAGACACTGATTAAAGCTGATGAACAGAAAATGGAGATTTAGCTGTGGATAATAAATATGGGGGGGAAATGGAACCTTAAATAAGACTAAGACAGGGCTTAAACTTCTTTTCTGTAACATGGTATTAGAAGGTAGGCAGTTCAGAGACACTGAAGTGGCTCTGATGACATCCATCTCCTCGGGTGCCACTGGATGTTTTTCTCTGTCATTCTTAGAACCTGTCTCCTTCAAGACTGCTTCATGGTCACAAGATGATTATTGGAGTTCCAGTGATTATATCTGCGTTCCAAGGGGGAAGGGCAAAAGCAGCCAACCTGCTAAATCAGTTCCCTTTATAAAGCTGTTTCCAGAGCTGGGGTATGTATAGCTCAGTGGTAGAGCGCTTGCCTAGCATGCACGAGGCCCTGGGTTCAATCCCCAGCAAAACACACACATTTGCGTACACACACACACACACACACACACACTTCCTGTAGTCCTACCCAACACCTCACTGGTCAGTATTATGTGACAAGGAAAAATACTACAACAGAAACTGAGAAGTATAGTTTTTTAGATGGTACCCTGCTGCTCTCAAGAAAACTGGGTTTGTTTTAGTAAGGAAGAATGGTAAGCAACTTGCCATCTGTGAGTCATGGTACAAATATATTATTTAAGGTAAAAAAGTAACCAAGCATACAGTGAAATTAAAATAGAACCATCAAAACTGAGAAAGGAGAAAGGGTAGAGTGGAGAGAATTCAAACGAGTTAAATCTTCAGTGGCATATAATTTAGAGTTGTCCCGGGCACGGTGGCACATGCCTATAATCCCAGTCCTTGGGAGGCTGAGACAGGAAGATCACAGGTTCAAGGCCAGTGTGTGGTAATTTAGGGAGAGCCTGCTTCCAAATTAAAAAAAAATAAAAAGGGCTGGGGGTACAGCTCAGAGGTAGAATGCACCTGGGTTTGATCCCTAGTACCACAAAAATAAAGTTTAGAGTTGTGCATTTAACCCCCCAAATAATTTTTAAAATATCATGATGTCAAGGAATACATCTTTGAGACTGGCCTAGGGAGGGAGAGATGGGGATGAAGGGGAGATTTTTTTTTTTCATGAAAAGCCCTTCTGTATTATTTGATGTTTCTTACACACACACACACACACACACACACACACACACACACACACACACACAAAAGTATACCTATCATTTGATTTTAAAACTCAGTGTTTGGTCTGTTTGATTGGGCAGCATGCACCTCTGTATTTCCTATACCCCTGGCAGCCTGCCTCTCTGGTAGACCTTTTTTGTCTAGGTTTTAATCGTGGTCACTGGCTTAGAAAGTGACAGGACCTGGCCATACTCGGGGCTTTCTTTATTTCACTTCCTGCGATCGATTTGTTATCTTTTAAAGCTGAGTCCTTCACAGTCAAGGTTCGTATGGGAGGCCGATTCCAGCCTGCGCGTCTCTCTGCTCTTGTTGCTCTTCTCAATGAGGCAGCCGATGTCCCTTCACCCATTCCCCAGGGCCGCTCCTGCCTGCCCGGGCCTCTGTGGGGAAGCACACTCTCCACCTGCCTGCTCGGCTCTCACACCTAATGTCTCTATAATATATGGACAGGCAGCGGCCAAAGGGAGTTCTGCTGAAATAGGCAGTAGTTTGGGCCATTTTGGACTAAATCCTAGAATGCACACGATAATGCTGAGCACTGCAGTTTAATTTACGAGCATGCAGGTCCCTGTGAAATTGGGGAATGGAAGTAGAAGACATTAGTATTCACACGACAAGGGCAGGGCCAAGTCCCAAGCCGTAATCGGCCTTTCCCGGGGAGGACGGAGGGCCTGAAGGAGCAGGCATCCTCCGGCACTTAAACACGTGCAAACGAGCTGCATCCCTGGGTTTTAACGCTGCTCACCGCCGAGAGGTATGTGCTTCCCCCGGCCTTGTGCCCTTAATATTATATCTATATCTTCCATTGTTCTTAACAACAGCAAAACACCTGCATGCTCATCTAGGATGGACTTTAAAGATGTATTTCATGGTTTGGGTGCCCTCTGACCTACAAGGAGTTAGGTTTTCCTTCTAGCCAGGCCATGCAAACTAGACAGTAAACATTCCTAAATTAAGAAGAGAAGACAGGCTCACTTGAACTGGACCTGGCTGCAGCTGGACGTGCAGTTTGTGCCAGGCGGTCTCTGGTTCCAGGAGCTTGTCAGTCAGAGGTTTTCCTGTCGGACCTTGACTCTGCCACTGCACCTTTGAAGTCAGTTTTTCAGTGCGTGGTGTAAAATAACCCTGCCTTCCTGGTGAATGAGAATACCTGCTTCCAAAGGGTTCAAAGGACATATCACGTGTGCACCAAGAGTAAGTTAAAAATACATTGGAAAAGGGGTCAAAAGAACCCATTGTAGTAGGCTAAATTTATCCCCCAAAGAGGCCAGGTCCTAATTGTGAGAACCTGTAAATGTTACTTTATTTGGAGCAAAGTTCTTTGCAGATGTGATAGATGAGGATCTCGAGGTAAGGGTACTAAAATGCAATCACTTATATCCCTGTGAGAGGGAGGCAAGGAGAGATTTGACACACATGGAGAGAAGGCCATGTGAAGATGGAACAGAGAGAAATCTGGAGATGTGGGCTTTCAAGACTGCAGCGATGCGCCACAAGCCAAGGAATGTGGGCAGCCACCAGAAGCTGGAAAACCCGAGAAACAGATTCCCCTCTAGAGCTTCCGAAGGGAATGCAACCCTGCTGACATTTGGTTTGGGCCTATGAGGACTGAGTTCCGACTCTCGACCTCCAGAACTGTGAGAAAATAAATCTCTATTGTTTGAGCTACCATGTTTGCGGTAATTTTTTACAGGAAATGGATGCTTAGGTAGAGGGTTGGAGGGGAGAGCTTCAGTGTGCACAAAAGCTGGCCCTTGCACTGTATGGTTCTTTGGTGGGGTTTGGCAGAATTCAGCCTCCTGCCTTCACCAAGTAGGTTAAAGCAAGCAGCCAACTCCCAGCTCTGGGCAATGTACCCTCCTGAAGCAGAAGGCTGAGGGCAGGAAAAACCTGAAACCTGCTTAGGTCTTGAAGCTAACATGTGAACAGGAAGGTGTGAAGTGGGTAGAGGAGACCAAGGGTATAAGACGCTTCCCATAATTAACCTCAGAGCTCAGCTCCATGGGTGTGGAGGGGTGTGTGTGTGTGTACGTGTGTGTGTAGTACCTCTTCAAATAAATGCCTTATAATTATTAATAAACACAGCCAGATGCCTGCAAGCATATGTTAGCTGGCTGTTCTCTGCAGGTTTATCTATAATAATGAAAAATTAGAGGCCCGGATGTCTACCAACAGGAGAATGGCTAATTTCCACGTAACACTATGCAGCTGTTAAAAAGTGACAGAATTCTATGCGTACTGATGTGGGAGATCATTAATGAGCAAACACTGGGTAAAGAAATGCAAGCCGCATAGAGTATTGTAGTCTTATCTCATATTACATAAGCAAAGCAATCCATGTTATTACTATATACAGCACACTTTATGCTACCTACGTACATTTATGAATTCCTCAGATGAGTGTACATCTGACAGTAAGTCATATCTCCAAGGGAAGGAGCAGGGGTGTTGGGTTTGCAGCAGGAGCTGGCAGACTTAGCTTTATTAGTACTATTTCGTGCTGATGCACTTTCCACTAAGCACAGTAAGTAATTCCTCTTTAGCAGTTTAGCTTTCCAATTTCAGGGACCCCTAGCCAACCCCCATCTGAAAATATTAAATAGAAAAATTCCAGAAAATAACAATTCATAAGTTTTAAGTCTCATGCTGTTCCGAGTAGTGCTCAGGGTGTGACTCCCGCTCTGTCCAGCGTATCCACGCTGTATATGCTACCTGCACTCTGGTCACTTAGCAGCCATTCTGGTATCAGATTGACTACTGTGGTATTGTCTTGCTTGCGCTCCAGCAGCCCTTATTTAACTTAACAATGGCTCCACGGTGTAAGAGCAGTGACGCTGGCCACTAGGAGATGCCAAAGAGAAGCTGTAAAGTGCTTCTTTAAGTGAAAAGGTGAATGTTCTCAACTTAATAAGGAAAGAAAAAAAAAATCTCACACTGAGGTTGCTAAGATCTACAGTAAGAAAGAAACCACTCTGTGAAATTGTGAAGAAGGAAAATGAAGTTCATGCTAGTTTTGCTGTTGCACCTCAAGCTGCAAAAGTTACGGCCACAGTGTGTGATGAGTGCTTAGTTAAGATGGGAAAGGCATTGGATTATAGGGTTTGGTACCATCTGAGGTTTCAGGCATCTACTGGGGGTTTGGCATGCATCCTCATTAGACAGGGGAACTACTGTACTGTTTCTACAGTTTTAAGAAACAAAAATACAGTAAAATGAGGCTCTGAGAGCCTTCTCCAGCATGGTGTCTGGTGAGTAAGAGTCACTCCCAGTAACTGGGTCCCCAGAGAAGGGCTGTGTCGTGGACATCTTGAGGCTGTCTATGGTTCTTAGGGTCTCCTGCAACCCAGCTAGTTCCAAGAGCTGGAGGCAAAGACCCTGCATTTGCGACAAGCTGCCGTGTTTTTATTTAAAAACAAAGAAAAAAGACACAGTGATCAAAGTCTCTGGCCAGTGTATCTTCCGTTCCTTCCACGGCAGTGGGGCAAAGTCACCGGTCACTGACTCAGCGGTTTCTCACCAGAGCCAGGAGGAATCTGTGTTCTGCACATTTCCTCCTGAGAAATTCAATACGAGGATGTTTCCAAAGGTAGCACCGTTCCCTGGGAGGGCGGTTTTCTCACTAGTGAGCGGAGGGGTTCTGCAGGGTTCCCCATTGTGCATGGCCCTCTTTGTGCCTGTGAACTGCTGGCCCAGAAGAGACTCTATTTCTTTGAAATAGTCTCACTCCTCTGCGCACCCCACCGTGCCCCACTACACACAGAGGTATCAAAAGGGCGCCCTCTTGCTTGCCCATTTGAAATGGGGATTTGGATTCACGAACTAGCAAGCTGATCAACTGCACAGGGACAGGCTGTTAACAACAGCCAGGGGAAACACACACAGACTCATAGCATTCCATTCGGGGGCACCGAGGAGCTGCGCCAGTGTGTGTTGAGACCCCAGCGCAGAGGTATGATTTCTAGACGAGAAACCACGAGCCCATTTCCCTCTGACTAAATCAAAGCAGGGCCAGGGGTCACTTCTATCTCAAACACACGCTACAGGAGCACAGAGCTTTGAAAGACTCAAGTCTCTGGGAATACTGCTTCCACGATGGCTCTTAGTAAAATCACCTCTTTTTGCTGAATGAAAGGAACCAATCCCTTCTCTTCTGCCTGTAATGGGAAGTGTTTATACTTCAACGTATGTTCCTCCAAGATTTGCTGCAAATCTTAAAAAGTTCTGACGTTTTTATGGTTCCTTATTACAAACTGCAGGAAAGCCTCTCATCTCCTGTATTTTAGAGAAATTGTTACAACACCACGTGATTGGGAGGGAGATTTTCCTTTAAGCAGAGGAAATGTTCTTTCTAGAAGGCCTATGCTTAAGCAACATATTTAAGCCCGTTTATCTGGTGCTGCCATTTGCAGAATGTTGACAGCGGATAAAAAACTCCCCCTTTGAAGTTGAGGAAACGGAGGTCCAGAGAGGTGGCATTGCTTAGCTGAGGTGACACATCAGTTAGCAAAGCTGAGTCAGAGCTCCGGGCTCCGATTCCCCAGCTCCGGGCTGGGGTCTCTATCCTGCAGTGCCACTGTCTTTTAGAAAGCCAGCTCTTGGGTTCTGGAGACGCTTACATTTAATCAAAGGAGCATATAGCCTCATGCCAGCCTCATGAGGTCAACACACGAGGATGCAGAAGAGATTTTCCTTCTAGGAAGGGAGGGAATTCAGAGGAAGATAAGGCTAAGGGGGACCTGGAGGAACTCTATTCTGCATTTCCCTTCCTTCAGGCAGAGGTCGCTGACATCGCACCACAGCAGAGGCATCTATCTTATTTCTAAAGCCCTTCAGGGAAGATTTCACAACTTCACTTACGAAAGGGAATATCTGATTTCCCATCAACAGTAGGATCCAAGGAGTAGCAAGAGAAAACCACCAGATACGTTTTTAAAAATAAAAATTACAAAATCCTCTGCACGTTGCTCCCTCCGAAACGATAACTGAAAGCAACCTTCTGCTTTAATCCAACCGGAGCCTTTCTGCTGTAGCAGGAAGAAATTCTGGGAGCTAAGAAGAGCATGGAGCTGTCCGGGAACCAGTCGCAACTGTGGGTTTTGTGGGAAGTGGCAATAACATGAAAACTCACTCAGGCCTGGCGATATGAGAAATCCAATATGCAGACACCTGCGGAGCACAAAACACTCAAAACATGGGCACCGATGTGTTAGAAGCCAAGTAATGGTACCCACAGTGTAGTTTCCACTTTAAGTTTCATGAGAAGCCCCCCCCCATCCCTTTTTACAGAGTAGTTCCTATATTAGCTTCAGCTCAAGAAGGCACACTTCCCAGCAATCGGAAGGGGAAAATAAAAACAAAATAGACAAAAAACGCCACCGCTGATTTCACGTATATTCATGCCAAATAATTCCAGAGGCAGAGGTGATTCTGAGAGGAAGAAGACGGCCTAACACCCGTGATATTAAAGGAGAGCAAGCTAATAACGTGCGGTGCTTTATCTGCAGTCGATGTGGCTGACCTGCTGCCAATGGCTTTGAGCTGCTTCTCCTCCAGAAATGATGAGATTCCAGGCTCCTGGGCATTGCACCTCCGAGGCAGCTGCTGGAGTTAAGGTGCAGCCTAGGCTGCTGTGTCTGCGGGCAGAGTGAACCCTGAGTCCACGCCTCGGGGCCCCAGGTTCTGGGCAAGGGTACAAACTGCCTTCCTCAATTTCTCCCCACTCCACCCCATGCCCTGATGCCTGTTAAGCTTCTCTTGCCGTGACTCAGTGTCTCCTTCTGGCCCTTCCTCCTTTGCTGTGCTGCTGGTCTCTCTGAATGCTCCCTCCCTTCTCCTATAGGTGGAGGGAGGCTGACGGACTGGGGACCCGCACCCTCCTGTCCTCATAAAACAGCACATTTGGATCCGCCCTTGCTGTGTCCATCCCTCACTGTTCCATTAGCTCTGAGTCTGAGAGGGATTGTTCCAGACCCTCACCAAAGCCTGGAAACGTCAGGCTGCAGGCCGTGCTGGGAGGAAGCCTCGAGCTGGGGTGGGCCCTGAGCAGCCAGCGCCCATGTTGGAGCTGGAGCGAGGTCCCAGTGTATAGCTCTGCCTTGGGGCACCACGGGCTGCTGGAGGAGCCACACCAGTCATCGCCGTTACCCAGGGAGTATGATGATCGGGGTGCCCACAGGATGTGTGGGACCCAGAAGGGAGCCTACGTGGCTCTGGTGGATGAGCTGAGACAGGCTGTGGAGTTAGAATTGGAGCTGGAGAATGTCATGATCAAGCACGTAAGGGGCACTGGTGCTCGCTGTTTTATACACATGGTTCCAGTTAGATACTCCGAGTCCACTTCATGGTTGGATACGGAGTGTCACCCAGGAAAGCTCATGTGTAGTCAAGGTGGGTTCAGAGGTCAGGTATGACTGGAGGAGGTGAGTCACTGGAGGAGAGGCATGGCCTTGAGGAATACATTGGTCCCTAGTCAGTTCCTCTCCCCGCCCCTCTCTGCTCTGGCCACCCTGAGTTGAGGAGACAGCCTTCACCATGCTGTGCTACCGCCATGATGGTTCTGCTTCGCAGCCAGCTGACCATGGACTGACCGCACCTGGGAAACCATGATCCACATGCACCTTTCCTCCTCTCAGCTGTTCTTGTCAGGTATTTTGGTTACCTTGATGAAAAGCAGACTACTACACTCCACCTGTGCAGAGGTGGAAACCGGGACTTGGAGAATTGAAGTAATTTGCTCAATGTTTCAAGGCAAGGAGAGGAAGCTGGGACTGGACCCTACCCTGTCAGGTTCTCTGCTGGGCTGTGCAGTCCTGCCTCCAGGGTGTGAGTGTGAACCCAGCAGCCAGGAGGGGGCACCGGCACAGTTACTCCCGGCCTGAGAGGCCCTCGTCGGGGGCTTCACGGTTCCCAAATGCACCGTGCTTATGTGGAATCACCAAACTCTCACAACCAAATTAAATCTACTTTAATTTTTGAAAACAAATATGAACGGATGCCCTGCAGTGTTTCCGCAGGAGAGGACATGGAGATCCAATAAACCACCGTTCCGTGGAGTCTAGGAATCACTGTAGAACCGAGTGCAGCTCTACGCAGAGAGCAGATGGCCTCCACAGCAACTGAAGAGGAACCAGAGCTCGAAGCACCTAACCAGAGGGGCATATTTGCTTAACAGAGGCTTAAAACAGACTCAAGTGCAAAAAAGAGATTCATGAAAAATATCTTACTTCCATTTCATTGAAACAATGGAGTCTAAATGTTAAGGGAGTCTAGTACTTGGGAGGTTGAGACAGGAGGATTGCAGGTTTGAAGGCAGATTCAGCAACTCAGCAAGACTCTGTTTTAAAATAAAAAGTGGTGGCGCACACTTGTAATAACAGTACTTTGAAGGTTAAGACAGGAGGATTGCAGGTTCAAGAACAGCCTCAGCAACTTAGCAAGACCCTGTTTCAAAAACAAAACAAAACAAAACACACCTACACAAAAAGGGAGGAGGCTGGGGTGTAGTTCTGAGGTAGAACGCCCCTGGGTTCAATCCCCAGTAAATCCTCCAAAAAAGTTAAAGGAAAGAGTAGAAATGGGAGGACAGAAGTTCAAGGAATCTTGAACTTGAAATGTTACCTTACTGGTGTTATTTGGTCATTTTGTGTGTCTACTCCATTTTATAAAAAATACTTGTTCAGAGTAAATGGCTCCTAAGGGGTCATCCTGCAAATAAATTAGGACTCAGAGATTCTTTAAAAAAAAAATTAAGTGCAAAGAAAAATCTCACATTTCTCAATGTGTCAAAGAGTAGCAAAAAAGGTGGTAATGTTAAAAAAAAATCTCACGATTAAAAAAAGAATTGTTAGGTTAAAAAAAATAATAGAAATGTGAAGCTACAAAATGCTTATGTGAGTTAAAGTCATCATTTCCTGAGCAACGGTACAGATCATTTACCGGCAGGCCGTTGGTTACCATTTCCCTCAGTCAGGGTCGCAAGTGCAAGAAGATGTTCTGTGCTTTCAGACGTCAACCCCTCTCCTCCGTGTCCACAGCACTCCCCCTGGTCTGGCTTCTCCCTCAGCTTCTTTTCTTGCCTGCAATTCCCAAGGCAAGTTTCAGGCCTCTACACTGAGGACCTAGCACATTGGCCACCCCTCGTCTACTGAAACCCAGTCTGCCACCAGGCCCTGTGTCTCCATCCCACATTATCAACCCTGCCAATGGCACCTTGAGTGGACACTCAGTGCCTTGCTGCCCTCCCAACACCTGACACCTCAGAAGTTGGCCCTTTCTCCTGTGTCTGATCCCAACCCACTCATTCTTAATATTCCTGGCCTTCATCCTGGTACACAGAAGGTGTTTAATAAATGCTCGTTGCATAAATAATGCAACTATCTTGGACCCTGTAATGGTTTGGACTTAGAATGTCTCCTTAGCCCTCATGAAAACAATGTAGCAATGATAGAAGTAGGGCTTTTTTTTTTTTACAAAGGAGGGGTCCCTGGGGTGTAGCTGTGGGGATTATATATGGTTTCCCCTCCCCTTGCTGGCACTCTGCCTCCCGTCTCTTGGAAGCCACCCTGAGCTCCAAGACCAGGCTGCTTCACATCTGACTGAACTCTGGAATCTCCAAAAATCTGTGAGTAAATGAATCTTTCTTTCTCTATGAGTTGTGTGGTCAGTTGTTTTGAATTTCGGCAATGAGAATGTTGATTTGTTGCAGGAAAATTAGGTCCCTGAAGTCAGGAGACAGAGACAGGAGTTGGAAGCAGGTTTCTTTATGCAAATGCTTAAAGCAGAGAATCATTAAGAAATGTGCAAGTGAATCTTGGTTGACTCTAGTAGGCGACTGGGTAGAGGGTCGAGGCTTTGTTTTTGGAGCAGAGATTGGAGCTTTCACGAATTCCATCCATCAGCAACAATTCCCCATTTCAGTTTTTTATTTTTACATTCATTCATTCATTCACTTATTTTCTTATGGTACTGAGGATTGAACCCAGAGACATTCTACCTCTGAACTATACCTCCAGCCCTTTTTATTTGTTTATTTATTTTAATTTTGAAACAGAGTCTCACTAAAGTTGCAGAGGGCCTCACTAAATAGATGAGGCTGGCCATGAACCTGTGAGCCTCCTGTTTCGGCTCCCAAGTACTGGGATTACAAGCTTGGGCCACTGCACCTGGCTTTGTTCTTTTTTAAGATAGGGAAATTACATGAGCAGCAAGAAGAGGGCAGGATCCATCCCTGGTTTGACTCCCTGAAGCCACCGGCACAAATCTAGTCTAATAACGTCAATGCCCAGGGCCAGGGAAGGAGATGGAGCACTCCCACCTTGAGTGTTTCCAAAGCATTCAATTCAGCTCTCAAAAAGTAAACAACAATGAAAAAAAAAAATCCCCAAACAAACAAACAAACCCAAACTACTCTTTTATTCTCAGATTCACAATTCATTAGTTTCTGTAATATTAAATAAAGACGTGACTGTTTTAACAACAACACCAGATACTGGCACATCTGGAATGGAACAGCTGCCTGCTAAGTGTGCGCTGTGGCAGGACAGGAGGTGCTTGAGGACAGAGGCCTCGCTCCCTGCCTCCCCAACCTCCGTGCCCAGCACAGGACCGAATGGACAAACGAGCCTGGTGTAGCCCGGCCCTCCCCAGCCCAGGACTCTCCCGGGATCCAGACGGCCCCACTTCCACTCACTCATGCCAACAGCACCATCAGGACGTGGGGCGGGGGAAGAGGTTTCGGTCCAGCCTCGTCACCCCAAGGTCAGCATGCTGGAGCCCACTGAGTGACCTGCGCAGGGGCACATGGCGCCTGTGCCCCGCTCCTCCCTTACCCCGAGGCCCTGGCTCCCTCTCACCCGCTGGTTCCAGGACGCAGGTAGCACACAGCACAGAGTCCGGGTTGGGACAGCCCCCGAGACGAGGGTGACTCTGGAGTGTCCCCGCTCACTGGCTTGTGGGTGGGACCCTTCAAGCAGGAATCCTACTTGACTCCTCATTTCTCCCCCATGTCCAGGGCAGGAGAGGAACCCAACTGAAGAGCTGAGGATTTGCAGAAGGGAAACCAGGGGAGAGGAAGGGGACAGGGGGAGGGAGGAAGGGAGGTACTGGGGAACGAGACTGACCAAATTATGTTCCATGCATGCACAAATAGGTAGCCATAAACCCCGCTAGTATGTATAGTTATAATGAAGGTGTAGTCGAAATATTTTTAAATAAAAACTTTACAAATACAAATAAAGGAAAGCTAAGCATTTGGCAATTAACCTGCAGATAAAAAACGTCAACTCCAAGCCAGGGGCTGACTGGTATGTAGACCCCTGCTGACCCAGGGTCTAGGACTGACTCAGGATAAGGGGGTGGGGGGCAGGAGCCCAGCCTCTGGCCTCCAGCAGGAGCACCCTGTGACAAGGAGGGGCCTGGGAGAGTGCGCCGGGTGCTGGTTACAGAGCAAAGACACAAATGGGATACACTTGCCTCCTGGACTCATGGCCGATTCATTAATAAGACTGACCTCTTTCTGGTACCCTTCGGCACTTCTAATAATATCACAAAAATAAGACGCGAAGCAGCAAACACGCTGTTGTCCTGATTATGGCCCAGAGGCACAAAGAATTTAAGAAAGGCAAGGCCATTATGTGTCTCAGGCCAACTGTGCTTTTGACTTGAAGTCTGGGCAGGCCTACCTCACGGCCCACCTTTAGTTTAGCACAGAGATGAGCACGGAGGCAGATGGTTCAATATCTCAGCTGGCTGCAGAATGCACTGAGATTTATCATTGACTATGTCATAACTGTACATTTTGTTTTCTTTTCTTTTTTTTTGTGGCACTGGGGATTGAATGCAGGGGAATTCTACCTCTGAGCTATACCCCCAGCCCTACTTTATTCATTTTTTATGATTTTTAATGTGCTTTTGTTGGTACATTAGTCTCATATCATAAAGTAAATCATGTTGACAATGACATACATGCACACAGCACTTGGTGTTTTTTTTTTTTTTTTTTTAATTTTGAAACAGAGTCTTACTAAGTTGCAGAGGGCCTTGATAAGTTGCTAAGGTTGGCCTCGAACCTGTGACCCTCCTGTCCCACCCTCCCAAAGTGCTAGGATTACAGGTGTGCACCACTACGCCTGGCAATAACTGTGTATTTTCAAAAGCAAACTTTAAAATCACTTCAAAGTCTTTGACTGCCATTAATAATCCCTTTATTCAGCAAACATCAGACAGCATCTCCCAGGCATCAGGCACTGTGCCAGGGGCCTGGGGACTGACAGGCAGGCCACATTCCTACTCAGAGGCTCACCCGTCCCTGCTGGTGAGGACAGAGAGGTCAACCATAGTCACAGCCAGTGCAAGGTGGTAAGAGCTGGTGTGAACAGAAGCTGGGTTCATTGGGAGAGGTACGAGGAGGAAGGAAGGGATGTTTCCAGTTGTGAAGGATGGATAGGATTCAGGCAGGGAAATCAGCTGGATAAAGGAAACGGTATTTGCCACAGCCTGGGAATGTGAGAAGCCAAGGGTTGTGTTGGGGTGAAGGTCGACACAGTGGCTGAGGTGGGGTGGGGACGTGGGCCAGGCGGCCAGGGCCCTGTGCTCTCTGTTGCAAGGTGGAACTCGATGCTGATGGCGGTGGCTGATGAGTCCCTGCACGGTCTCACCTGGGGAGCCATCAATCCACAAGTGATTACCTGAGGGTCCCCGGAACAGCTGAGCAGCTTGCAGGATGCCTTCCTTTATTCACCGCTCCCGAGGCAACGGCAACTTAAAAGCCTCATTAGCAGGCAGGTCCCCAACTAAGAGCTAAGCCTGCCTTCCCTTGCAGAATGCCCTCTCTTGGAGGCCACAGCTCCTTTCAATTGCATTCCAATTTCAAGAAGTGATAAACATATGCTCATGTTTCCATTTACAAGTTTTTGATTATCAGCCTGGCATTGTAGCTGCAAATTACCCATTTTCTATTATAATTATTTTTACTTCTCTAGACGAAGGAGGAGAAGAAGCACTTTTAAATTACTAAAGTGCCTCAGCCACAGAGGGAGGCGAAGAAGTAAGCATCACCGCGTCTCTTGCCCACGGCAATAAAATAGCAAGAGTTTGAAAAATGAAATGCAAAGCTCTGGGCAGTGGGCGAGGCTTTCCGGAGGGGTGCATTTGCTCATCGTGATCTGTTTACCTAAAACCTGGCCCAGGTTACAAACAGCCAGGGAAGAGCTTGGCTGGTGGCAGAGTGGCTGCTTCCAAGGCCTTTCCAAGAGCGGCTCCTTGGAAACTGGGCTGCTTCAGGTGACACGCATGTCCCCCCACACTCTTGGGCACTAGTTCTTGCCTTTTCTATTTCTAGATGGGGCTGTCACTGACTCGGATGTACACAAGCAACCGCAATGCCGGGTCAGAGTACAACTGGGATTCAGCCCTGCTAATGGGCTTCGAGATCTCTCCCAAAGAAGCCCGGGGCCGGACCGGGCCGGGCCGTGTCTGCTCACTGGCTGGGAATGGGGTGAGGACAGGCCTTGGTCATGAGTGGGAGGCAATGAATTCAGGGCACTGACTGCAGGGGGAAAGTATCCTACCAAGCGGAGTGGCAGACTTATTGGCAGGTTAATGTCCCATTTAACTGGCAAGTAACATGAATTGGCAGAGTAACATGTAAATGAGAAGGTATGGCTTTGAAGGTGCTATTTATGGCAGCTTTGTTTTGGAAGCGTGGCTTGGACGAGCTAAACAGTGGTACTACCGGGGTCACTTGCTCATTGAGAAATTGTGCCACTGCGCTGGCTGTCCAAATCCCTGACGTCTTTTGCGTGTGATGACGCTCAGTCCTGAGGACAGAGATGTAGAGCCGTGCCTGCTCTCAAGAAAGTCATTTTAGAGAGGGAAGTCAGACATGAAAAAAGCTAGCAGCTACTTAAATATTCACAATACCATCTGTGGTTAAAACAACAAGTCATATTATTGTAGTTGCAGCAATTGCAGATATTATCTTTTCACACTTTAAATCCTCGTGGCTGACAATATAAATCATAATCATAACAAATCGCTAATAATAGCAACGATGACAAGAGCTAAGGGCTAAAAGTTAGTGTAATATGCACTGGGCACTTTTTAGGTCTCCTAACTCCTATTTTGGCTGCACCTGTGCCTGGGACGTCACTGTCTTGGATGTTGTTTAATCTGTGCAAACCCTGTGCAGAGCATTAGGCCCAGCCTACACCCAGCGGGAACCCTCGGGCTGGAGGCCAGGTCCAAAGACACAGTTCCAGGAAGCACAGGCAAGATCCTGAGCATCACTAGGGACGGGCCAATTCACTCCCCACTGCCTGTGGAGGCGCAGAGACCCACGGAGCCCTGAAGGGGCCCAGACTGTCCCCACCGAAACCCCGAGCTCTTTGGTATTCAAGATGGGCTCATTCCCTTTTGTAGGAAACAGTAGATGTAATCAGCATATTAACCACCCTTTAGACATCAATCATAAATTCTTCTCTCAAGGGGGTATGGTTCTTCCCCTGCATCTATCTCAAGATCTCTGCACAGGCAAGGAAGGAGGAAGCAGGCGGGCTTTTGCCGCAGCGGGAGTCCCAAAGGCACTTCGTCCAGTGGCCGGGTGAAGGTCAGCCGGGGCACATGGCGGGCACAGTGGGGACTCAGCTGTAGCTGTGCCGGGTGTTACGTGTCACAGCATCTGTCACACGTGCACTGCAGAGGGTGTGTTTTTCGGAGTCTGCCATGGAGGGGTTCAATGAGGATGGGGTGGCGGTGTCTCCTGGGGGGTCTGCTATGAATGTGGGGTAAGGTGAGGCTGTGATGTACGAAGCAGGGTCACACTTCGCTGTGTGTCTGGAAATCACGCCGTGCAAGGGCAGATCCAGGGACATGCCAGGCAGGCGTGGCTGTGGGGGCGGGGTGTCATGGGGTACCCTGGCCATGTTGTGGAGTTGCGGGTGTCCTGTGGGGGTATGCTGAGGACAGAAAGGACCTTGTGGTCCAGAGTGGGGACTAGGGTCCCTGTCAGTGTCCAGGGGATCCCCTAAGAGCCCCAACCAGGCCCAAGAAGGCCAGTGCTGCCCACCGAGTCTGCCCAACTCCCAGGACAGTAAGCTCACACCCCAGGATTCCCTGGGGTTCAGGATGGCCAGTGAGACATGAGGGGCAGCATGTTTTGGGGTCCTACCTGTGGGAGGAGCTTGGGAAGTGCCCCTAGCTGTAGCAAAGCCCAGGAGCTGTTTGTGAATGGCATCTAACAGAGGTCTTACTGCCCAGGTGAGAACCCCCAGGACCCAGCACAGGGGAAGGAAGGGACGTCCTTGGCATTCTCCCCTGCATCGGGGCCCAGTACAGGAAGCCAGGAGCTCCGGTCCTCGCTCCCAGCACAGCAAACCCTCAGTAAGGATCCTCCCTCCACTCCTGGCTCACCCCGCCCATCTAACACCTGAGGACCCGTCCCCAGCAAGACCCGTCTTGGCAGCCAATGATGAAGAACTCAGGCAGGCAGGTGAAGTACTTGTTTTGAATGTATGTGTCAATTTCCTCCCAACTGGTATTATGAAAGATTTTCAAACGCCCAGCAAAGTTGAACGAATTTTAAAGTGAACACCTGGATATCCATCTCCTAAATTCTACAATTAATATTTTATGTTTTTTTTTATCATCCATCTACCTTTCTACCTATTCATCAATCTAGATTTTTTTTATGCCTTTCAAAGATGCAGAGAACAGAGCACTTAGCCCTACACTTGAGCATGCATATCACTAACTAGAGATCAGTGTTTCTTTAGCATTCTCCCCTCACCCAGCCCTGAACGTAGAAGGAAATGCACAGATCTTGAGGGTAGCATTTGTGGAGGTTTGTGTGTGTGTGTGTTGCTGGGGATCAAACCCAGAGGCATTCTACCTCTCATCTACACCCCTAGTCTTTTTTTATTTTTAGATTTGAAGCAGGGTCTTGCTAACATACTGTGTGCTGTCATCCTCCTGTCTCAGCCTCCCACACACTGGGGTTACAGGTGTGTGCCACCATGCCCAGTGTATTGGATGAATTTTGACATGTAGGTATCCATGTCACTCCAGCCTCTATCAACATATGGAACAGTCCCTTCACCCCAGAGCCCCTGCGTTTTCCCCACTCAATCTCCCGGTCCCCTCCCTGAAGCAACCAGTAGCCTAAGTTTCTTCACCACAGTCTCGTCTTGCTTGTTCTGGACCTTTAAGTATAAATGGAATCATAACTGCAGAGTCTTCGGGGTCTGGCTTCGCTCAGGGTGATGTGCTCCAGATTCATCCTTGCTGCTGGGCCAATCAGCAGCTGCTCCTTTTCATTGCTGAGTGATATTCCATTCTTTGGCTATACTACAGTTTGTCTATTCTCCTATTGACCAGTTACTTTCAGTTACTTTTTCTTAAAAGTAAAGACTATCACCTAACGCAGGTGCTCTCTGCATTCAGACCTATTTGCTTGGTCGGCAGATCAGGTGTGCTCAGAGCTGGCCCAGCTCTCGTTGGCCCCCAAGAGAGGGTATGAAGGACACAAATAAGCCAGGTGCAGTGGTGCATGCATGTAATCCCAGTACTTGGGAGACTGAGACAGGAGGATCACAGGTTTGAGGCCAGCCTCAGTAACTTAGTGAGATCCTGTTTCAAAATAACAATAATAATAATAACAATAATAATAATAATAGGGCTGGGGGTGTAGCTCTGAGGTAGAATGCCTCTGGGTTCAATGTTCGGTACCAAAAAAGGAAAAAAAAAAATAGGAGACAAATAGTGGTATGCTATCGCCTTTTTGATAAAAAAGAGATTAAGAAGCAATTCCATGACAGATGTAGTGGTACAATACCTGTAATCCCAGCTGCTCAGGAGGCTGAGGCAGGAGGATTGAGAGTTTGAAGATAGCATGGGTAACTCAGACCCTGTCTCAAAATAAAACTTGAAAAAGGGAGTGGGGATGTAGCTCAATGGTAGGGAATTTGCCTAGCACGTGCGAGGCCCTGGGTTCAATCCCCAGTAGTGGGGGGGGGGGGGAAGCTAAATTCCCAAGTGGAGTCTCTCAAAGTGTCACGAGATACAAGATGGTTCCAGGAGAGAACTTTAAAATGTCAACAAATAATATATTTGTGTTCATGTTTATGTCCCACTTATGGCCTGTGAAACTAATTTTCCTACATAAAGAGCATACATAGTTTGCTTTTTCAATAAATCTATTTATATGAAAAACCCTGACTTAAAGGAAAATGTTAAACAAATATACAGGGGGCAAAGATAAGGGAAAGTCAGGAGGTGTGATACAGATTTCTGGGGTGGGAGGAGCCTTATCTAGCGCAGTGGCTGTCAGTCCAGCTGCCTGCGGAGCTGGGTCTCCACCCCGGCCTGGGTCCCCCACTCAGAGCCCCTCATGTAATTGTCACAGAGCATCCAGACATCAACAGTTTCTCAAAGCTCCCTGGGTGATTCTAAGGTGCAGCCTGGAATGGAAAACACATTTTAGAAAGTAGCAGTCTTCAAAGGCCAGCAATCTCAGCACCACCTGGGCACTTTCTAGAACTGGGAATTCCAGGCCCACTCCATCAGAAATCGGGGCTGGGGCCCAGCAGCCTGGAGCTTAACGAGCCCTCTAGGTGGTTCTGATACTCGGTGCTTGGATTTGCTGCTCTAGGGGTTAGAGCCCAAACTGCCCCCTCTACCTAGCCGATGGGTCATTCTAGGGCCAGCACTGCACTAGTGCCTACTTCCTCTGATGTAGGACGGGCTGCTGGGGATGAAGTGTGAGGCTCACCCACTGGGTGCAGAGGGGTTACCGCGGGACACCCCTGGCCGCCCAACTAGACCATCTGACACCTCTACCGGCCTCTTCCTCCCACCTTTGTTCTCTCCGGAGACAACTGCCCTGCCCGTCAGCCACTGTGCCGCACTGTATATTGATGGGCCACCGCCGCCCACCACCCCACGCCCCCTCCACTGCCCGCCATCAACATCACTGTTATTAAGCATCGACTGCTCGCCAGTATCTTTGCCAGGTAATCTGCAGACATTATCCCCCTGATTCTAGACTCCTCTTTTGAGGCAGGTATGTTTATTCCCCTTTAGAGGATGATCATTTCCTACGGCTATTGTGAGACAAATTACCCCAAACATAGTGGTTTAAAGCAACACATGGTTATTATGTTATAGTCCTGCCAAGTCGGATGTCTAAAGGATGGATAAAATCAGGACGTCAGGACGTCGGCAGGGCTGGCCTCCTTCCTGCAGGCTCTAGGGGACATGCATCCTTTGTCTTTCCAGCTTCCTTGCCACCTTCCTTGGCTCCTGGCCTCGGCTGTCTCCCAGCTGGCAGTGGCCGGTCCAGTCTCCTGTGCGGCGTCTCCGACTCTCCTCCTCCCCCTCTCACTCACAAGGAGCCCTTGTGATCAGAAGGACTCTCTCCTTATCTTATGCTCACCTGGCTGGCAGCCTCAATGACACCTGCAACCTTAATCACATGTCTTGTAATCTAACAATCCGCAGGGCCCAGGAATCAGGATGCGGACATTTTTTGAGGGCTGATATTCTGCCTACCAAAACAGGCAAGGAAGCTGAAGCTCAGAGAGGTGATGGAGTTTCCTCAAAGTCATACAGCTATTAAGTGGTACCTAGAGCCCAGAGTCTGCTCAGCTCTGTGCCTGCCCCTTTACTGTGTGACTTGGGTCAGTCACTTAACTCCTCTGGCCTCAGACTCTTCACCTATAAGATGGAAAGGCTATCTAAACCGTCTCTAAGATTTCATGACTGAGCATCTGGGCCTCCCCCTAACTCTATGCGTCAAAAAGACCAGGATCCTACTAAGCCTTTACCTGACCATCCACACTGACCAAGGTTCAAGCGCTGTCCACTAGTGGGGGAGGTACAGACTCGTGGTCACGGCGTAGAGATCCTGCTTCTGCCAGCCGGGATTTCCTGAGGCCTCTGTCCTCGGAACCCTGGAGTCTGGGATTTAAGGGCCTTTCACATTCTTCCCCCTAACTCCTTCTAAGCGCACCACACAAATCTAAAGCCAAGTGCTGTGCTTTCCTTCCAATCCCCAGCTTAGAGGGAAGCAAAGATTACGGTTTCTTTGTACAGTGAAAAGTAAAACAGAGCAAGAGAATCAGACAGTAAACACAGAGGGATGCGAAGCCTTGTTTGTTCAGAGCTCTCCTACCAAGGCACATAAAAGCCTTCTCTTTTTTAATGCACTTTTTTTTTCTTTAAAAAGCACTTTCTATTACAGAATATTTCAAACACATACACAAGTAGAGAGATTAGTACAATGAACCTTTTCTTAACTCCCAGGCCCACCATCCCCAATTCAGGTACTCCTCACAGCCTGAAATTCAAATCCTGAATTGCCGCCCACCGTGGGCAGCTCCATTGTGCTGGCCTGCCTCGCTTTGATTTGAAAACTGCTCAACCACCCCTCCTCAGGATTCCAGCAATCAAGATGTGCAGCAAACTTCAACGTTCTGGAGACAATGAATGGTCCGGGAGTGGACGCATTATCCCCGCAGGACAAATGAACCCTTATTCAATCTGGACATGGAACAAAACATTGACTCCCGAAAGGCTGCTAGGTTCCCCACCTTAGAAAACAACTGGGTGGTAGGAAGAGCGGGAAGACATTGAAGGCGAAATCCCTTGTGTCAGCGTCTGATCCAGCTGGGTCTGATCCCCAACACTTTTCTACAATAATAGCCACATCCCTAGTGTGGCTTAGCCCACTTTGTGTGAAGTTTGTATCCCTTGCAGTAGAGAGGATCCTGAACATATGCCATCCCAGAAAGCCTTCTTTAAAGCAACAGGCACAATGATCTATCTCGTTTGCGGAGCTTGGAGTTTGGTCTCCTTACTTTAACCAAACCAGCTTGTATCCTGTAAGGACTACGGTTTCTAACAGAAACAATGTGCTGCGTATATGAGTGAAGAATACTTTCTGAAGAAGGGAGAATTCCATTTTGTTGGGGTTTTACCAGGACAGCGATTCACCAGTGACATCTTAGCACTGTGATGACCTCGGCCACGTTGTCCACACTCGTCCTTCACAACAAAGCCCTGCTGGTGCTGGTTTTGAGTAGCAGGAACTGTTAGGGAGTGGAGCAGACCTGGCTGGGCTTAGGCAGCTGCAGAAACACTGGGGTTGAGGCTGAAGCCTCCACCCTGTGCATGAAGGCCATCTGGTCTCACTATAATCTGAGGAAGGCCCACGGAGGCCTGAAGTTGAAACTTCCACTAGGAACACGGAGAAAGATGCAGCCAGAGAGGTGGAGCACGGCCCCCGCCACCTGTGCACAGTCACCCCCGCTCCTTCCTCCCCAGGCCTCCTCGGCACGGTGTGGACTTGGGTGTGAGCGACAGTGGTCGCAGTCCGTGGGAGCATGCACCTGCCCAGAGGAGGGAAGTGTCATGCAGGGTACCGGGGGAAGAGGAGACCCACAGCTGGCTGGGGCTCCCCAGGGAGGCTTCCTAATTCACTCAGACTCACAGGAAAGGGGGCATGTGTACGATATATGCTGCCATATTGTCTCTAATAGCAAAGGACTGGTAGCAGCTCAGAGCCCACCCATAGAAAAGTGATTAAGGAAACTACGGTAAAGCCACAGGATAGAATCCTGTGCATGAGAGAGAGAGAGAGAGAGGAGAGAGGAAAAAGGAGAGAGGAAGAGATAGAGATAGAGAGAATATGAATGAGAATCTCTATGTATTGAACAGGCAATCCTTTCCAGATATTGTATTAGTTGAAAAAAAAGCCAAGTATGCTATGTTTTGTATAAAAAGAGTAAAATACAAATACAGGGCTGGGGATGTAGCTCAGTGGTAGCGTGCTTCTAGCATGAGTGAGGCTCTGGGTTTACTCCCTAGTACCACACAAAAAAAGTGAATAAATAGTAAGAGAAATATAAAAACCCTGAAAAAGTATTAAAGTAACAGTGAACAGTGACTATTGGTGGGGGTGCAGAGTGTAGACGCTATGGGGTGAGAGTGAACACTTTCACAGTAGACATCTATTTGTTCTTAACCTTCTGCGGCATCTAAGGGGGCGCTCTTAGACACGCTGGAGGCCTGGGGGGATTGTGGCAGGATGGGGTTTTCAATGGCGCCACAATGCAGTCTCCCATTCACATGCTCTCCTTACTTGCTGCAGCTGTCCTAGAACTGACAACCCTCCTGTGTCATCATCCCAGGTGCTGAGATTATAGGCATGTGACACCACGCCTGGCTCCTTGCAATGTGGCGGTGATGTCTCCTAGCACGAGGTGCACGGTCATCAGAGGTGATCTAGCTCCCACCTGGTCCTCCTGGGAGGTGTATGATGTAAGGAAATCCAGGCCACAGGACAAGGTGCTGCAGTCCACATCCAGCTGAGGTGCCGGCCACTGCCCTCTGCCAGTCACCAAGCTAGGAAGCCTTGCTGTATCCCAGCTCCAGCCACCACCCAGCTGCCACCAAGAGACCCAGAGCTTCCTAACTGGACCCAGCCAACCATCATCATTGTGAGGGATGAGAATAAAATGATTGCTTTACGTTTCTCAGTTTTGAGGGGAAGTTCTTGGATTGCATCCTTGTCTGACACTTGCTTTTCTAAGACAATGGCTTTCTGGCAAGCTTACAACATTTCACCCCTAACTCCAAGGAGGTAACAGAAATAGCTCAATGGGGGCAAGTATCTACTTTGCCTGATGAAGAAAGAATAGTTTAGAACAAATGAAACATGCTGATGCTGGGAGCCACAGAAAAATCATGCAACTGGCTGTTGGAGACGGAGGTGCAGCCTCCAGAGAGGAGATGCGATGGAGATGAGGATGCAGGAGGGAATCGTGTCCAGGTAGGTGATGGATAAGAAACAGGAGTGTGGGGGAAATCATCGAGGTGGACTGCACAGTCAAGAGGAGGCCAAGAGAAGACTGTCCCCTCTGAAACACCAGCACAGGCAAGGGAACAGCAGAGGGTCACAGAAGAAGCAACCAGAAAGAGGAAAATCCAAGAAAGAATGATTCCAGAGGTCGACACAGCTGGAGAGATTGAATGTTGCACTGAGTATAAGGCCAGGCCAGATGTGGTGGTGCACACCTATAATCCCAGTACTTGGGAGGCCAAGACAGGAGGATAGCAGGTTTGAGACCAGCCTCAGCAACATAGTGAGACTCTCAGCAACCTAGCAAGACACCCTGTTTCAAAACAAAAAAATATAAAGGGATGAGGATGTATCTTGGTGGTAGAAAGCCCCTGGGATCATCCCTAGTACTCCCCCCATGCCCCCCCAAATAAAAAATATATAAGAATAGAGAATGCCTGGAAGATTTGATCATGGGGAACTCACTGGTGTCCTATAGCAGAACAGTTGTCCTTAAGTGGTAGAAAAAAGGGGAAAAAAATAAAAATCTCAGTGTGTTTCCAGTAATGCAAATGATTTCAACCAAACTTTGTAAGAGAAAGATTAGCACATGACTTTGGGTTATCTGCTTACTCTTCTGAGCAATAAGAGAGGAAACCAAGAAGAAAGGAAAATAAAATACCACAATGCAAATACCACAATGCACATGGGAGAAGAAGAAGAAGAAAAAAAGGAAGGGGTCGAACACTGACAAATTGAACAATTATCATCTGCACGGCACAGGGGTGGCCAAAAAGGCACAAGGGGATCAAACCAGCTGCCTCTTGAATGTATTTGTTTACTTTTTGATAGTGAAGCTATGCAAACTTCTTTTGTTGACTGTTCCCAGCAATGGCAGGGACAAGTAAACAGGCTCAAGATCAGGGAGAGTCCATGGCTTCGGCTGGTGAGCAGGTTCTGATGAACTGCAGTAGCCGTGCGGAGCACTCTGCAGGGGAGTCGGGCTCTGGCATCCATCAGTTATGTCTGCCATGCACACAGGGCATTGAAATAGGGCTTGCAATGGGGCAGCACTGTGCAGGGAAGTCAGGCTCTGGCATCCATCAGTTATGTCTGCCATGCACGAAGGACATGGGAACAGGGCACACAAATGGGGTATTTGTCTTCTCAGTCATCATGGATTGCATCTCAGACCACAATTTAAAGGGAACTGGCTTCATTCCTCTGAAACACTGGGATCCCGAATTGCTTCTACACAAATTCTAAAATGCCCATAACTCTAAGCATACGAACTTTAGCCACTAAACCCGACTGCACTTGGCGACACCAACATTTTTAAATCATCTCACGGAGCGAAGCCTTTGTTTGCGGTGACAAGTTCTCCAATCGACTTAATAATAATAAACATATGGCAAGTGCCTCATGGAATCTGCGTTATGGCCCCAAATCCTGCTGCTGTTCCTCCTCCACGCTAGAAAATAATATGCATATAAAATGGATCGGGGCCTGCACAACTACGGGGTGAATTAAGTGGAAATGTCAGCACAGCCATTTCCCACGCCTCAGTTGTGAATAGATATTTTGATGAAGAGCTTACTAAATCTTTAATTGGAGATGGAGTGTTTCAGTACACAGGCAATGACTACAAAACATTCATCACGGCGCCTAAAGCCGTAACTACAGAAATTCTCTGCCATCCTCCGGCATTAGTGTCAGGACTGTAAATCTAGTATTCATATTAAAACATGGCATGGGAGATATCATCGTGGGTTGACACGAATGAGGTTAAATGTTTTCTCCCGGTGAAGTTTTCTTTTAAAACCATCTCAACGTACTCGGGAAATAGCAGGAGTAATCGAGCGATGATAGAGAGGAAAACATAGCCACTTTGCAGGTAAATCTCATTATACATGCAGGCCCTTCGTTGAAGTGTTGAGTCTCAAACTCTACCACCACGCAATACTAGTGCTTGGCCATTTAAATCAAATATTGGGAGTCTATCCCAATTTTGGGGGAAAAATATAGGAATATTTTTTCTTAAAAGTTTTGTTCTCATGATTTTGGGGGGCTGGTGTTATTTAATGCACTCTTCAAAGTGATATAGCCTGATTTAGTGTAGAATTATGAATTTGGTTATCTTCAGTGTAATACACTGGTGGTGTTAGGGTGCTTAGAACTGACTGTTAACAGCAGGCGCTGCCAGGGCCTCGCCCTCTTAGAGCAAGTCAGCCTGACTTCCAACTGTCAGCGTCTGTTTTTATTTGTCCAGCTGCTTTACCTGGTATCTGGAATCTGAGAAGAACCCAAGAACTAACTTCACCTAAAGAAACAAAGCTTGGCCAATGACTGATTGGAATGGTGTATATATATACCCAGCCCCCAGCCCCGAGAGGCTATTTCTGGGATGGGTGTTCTACAACAGCTCTGGAAATGCCCAGCAGAATTAAACGCCAGTTCCCACGCTGATCACCTGCTTGCTGGCACACTTGCCTGGCTAATCTCCCTACTCCTTGCTGGTGCTTCCTGGGATCCACTCCCAAATAAACCACACAGGAGTAAATCCTTGTCTTAAAGCACTGTCCGGACTCCCCAGTGCTTAGCCAATCAAATGAGTTTGATTTAAGAGACAGTGTTGGCCATGCACTGGGCTTTGGCCAGCATTAGGTAGAAAAGGGTACATGAGTACAGGTAGTAAGAATTGGGAGAAAGGTATTGGAGTACTAAAGCCTGCAGGACAAGAAGACAAAATGAAGAAGCAGGGTTGCCCCTGGCAATTGCTGACCTGGAGTGTGTGAGTGTGTGTGTGTGTGTGTGTGTGTGTGTGTGTGTGTATACACCTACATGTATGTTGGGGCTGAAACTTCACCAATGAGGCTCCCAAAGATTGCAATCCCCAATCCCCCCTCCCCTTCCTCCCATACCACTGGGGACCAGTAGGGGGAAGAGCCTTCTTCAATGGAAAACTCTGGAGAATCCAAGTCTATAGAGCCAGAATGAGCCCATCCGTAGGACATTTGGGCAGGGGACCCAGAATATAATCCTGGATTACAGGCATGAAGGCAGTGAGCCAAGCCTGCTTTAGACGTTGTTGACTGAAAGATTTAATTCAGGATCAGGCCACAAATGTAGTGCCCTTAAAACGGCAAAAGCGGAAAGATCATTATTTAACTTGGCTCATTTTAAGATCTAAAAAGCATTTGTTTTAGTCAGCTTTTTCATTGCAAAACTTAGAGGAAGAAAGGTTTATTTGAGGGCCCGTGATTTTCAGGGGTTTTGGAGGTTTCACAGGTCAGTCCATGGTAGCTGGCGCCAAAGCAGAGACAGCGGTACAGGGCTTCAGGGCATGGTGGGGGAGGAAAAGCCAAATTCAGCTCATGGCAGCATGGGAAGCCGAGAGATGGGGGGTGGAAGGAAGTGGCCAGGGGCCAACACAGTCTCCAAGGCTGCACCCCCAGGGACCTGCCCCCCTGTAGCCATGTCCACACATGAGGTTTGGGGGACACTTTAAATCCAAATCACTCAGTCTTCTGTATGAGAAGGGGAGAGAGAGGGAGGCTGGGGGAGGGGCACCAAGCATTGTGTGCATGTATGTCAATGTCAAGATGATTTACATTATGATGTGAGACGATAATGTATGAATAAAAGCACATTAAAAAAATCCAAATCATAAGAAATTTGTAAGAATCATAAAATAATAAAGTTCAAAATAGTGGGAAGAAATGGTATCCATAGTTCCACTATTCATATGCAACTCGTGTTCCCTTGGACGGGCTTCTTGCAGACTGTTTTCCTCAATACTTTTCCATGGTCGTCTCTTCATTGCATATGTAAGTTTCTCATGTTACTAATCTTCATGGATTTTTGTTGTTGTTATTCTTTTTTTGTTTGTTTTCTCTTGGTACTGGGGATTGAACCCAAGACGTTCTACCTCCCAGCTACACCCCCAGCTGTTTTGTTATTTTTTTATTTTGAGACAGCGTCTCCCCAAATTGCTGAGGCTGGCCTGGAACTTGCAAATCCCAAGTACTGGGGTTACAGGCATGTGCTACCATGCCTGGCTAATCTTCATGTTTTTAAGTACTGCATGACACGCCATCAACCTGGTGTTCTGTAGTTTTACTCTCCTCCTTTGCTGTATGTCCAGGTTACATCTAAGTTTTTGCCATTTTAAGTAATGGTGAAGAGATGAACTTTTTATGGTGTCTCTTTCCACTTTTCAGATTATTTTCTTAAGGCAGAATCCTGGAAGAAGTCACGAGCTAGTGGCATTTCAGCGACACCTGAAACAATCAGCCCCTCGACTTTTCTCACATATGAGCCATTGATTACTTACAAAATATGGAATGGGTAACAGACACTGGCAACCTTTTTCTCACAAGAAAGCAGTAATGCAAGAAAGGCCAATGGCATCATAAAAATTCATCGAAGGCGGCCAGATGGGAGAATTAAAAGCAAAGCAGGAGTTGATACTAAGGAGAGGGTCTGTGCAGTAAACACCTATTTCTGATCTTTAAAATGAGTATTCAGAAATCAGTAATAATTTCAAGTGAGGCTCCTACACACGAATTCATGTAAGAGGCATTCTGTCTTAATGATCACCTGCTCACAGAGAAACTTCCAGCCTTCTGAAGCTCCCCTTTCCGTGGCCTGCAAGTCTCCTACCGACACTGATGTTCACTCTTTGCCATCTGCCGCTCAAATCCAGGTTAGTTAGCATCCCTTGTGTTCACACCCCCCCCCCCCCGACCCCAGAAGCACTTATCCGCCTGGTGGAAGAGCTGCTCATGACTGTGGTTAGGATGCAGTTGGGCCAAGCCCTGCTTCCCAGCTTGGTCCACACTCTTCACTCTCAGCACACCATGACATGGTGGCACATGCTTGTAATCCCAGTACTTGGGAAGTTGAGATAGGAGAATCACAGGTTCAAGGACAGCCTCAGCAAGTAGTGAGACTCTCATCAAACTAGTGAGACCCTGTTTCCAAATAAGAAACTAAAAAAAAATTGAGCTGGGGGTATAGCTTGAAGGTAGAATGCCTCTGGGTTCAATCCCCTGGACCCCTTCCCTCCCAAAAAAGGGGAAGGACCAGCATCCAGGCACTAAGCCCACAGGTCTGCTTCTGATATGCTAATTCTCTTCTGCCACACAGTTCCAACCTCCTGCCAGGTTCTGTCCGGCCTTCGCACTGCGTTTTTATAAGAAGTAGCACAGGAGGTGGGGGCTGAAGGAGACGGAGGGCAGGAAGAAGATTGGCTCTAATTTAAAACCATCTTAGGAGCTCTAAAAAATTCCAGGTTGACTGATGGACACATTTACTCCTCACAACCCTTTTCATAAATATCCACCACTTAACATGCACTTTCCAGAGGTATAAATACCATCAGCGTGTGTCAGCTTTTATGGAAGGGAGATTTCCAGAGCTGCTTTGCTCCGTGGCTACAAGCCACACGATTACAAACCTATTAAAGCTGTGCCCTGGAATACAGCCCTTGCCCCCTGGCTGATGTGGGGTGGTTAAACCCACCCACCAGTGGGAGTGTGAAGGCTGCACCCTTCCTTCCTTCCTTCCTTCCTTCCTTCCTTCCTTCCTTCCTTCCTTCCTTCCTTCCTTCCTTCCTTTCCTCCCTCCTTCCCTCCCTCCCTCCCTTCCTCCCTTCCTTCTCAGGAACTGGGGATTGAACCCAGGGGCATTCTACCTCCAAGCTACACCCCCAGCCCTAGTTTTTATTCATTTTGAAACAGAGTCTAAGTTGCGAAGGGCCTCACTAAGTCACTGAGGCTGGTCGTGAACCTGCAATCCTCCTATCTCAGCCTCCCAAGTACTGGGATTACAAGCATACGCACCATGCCCAGCTGGCCATTTCTGCAGTCTCCTTCCTGTGCTCCAGGGAAGATGGCAGCTCATCTCTCAACAAGTCTGCATCTAAGATGGGAGGGGATTGAAGGTGTATTTTGCCAACAGCTTTGGCTAAACAAACAAAACAGCCCCGATAATATTCAGGTTTGGAGGGAGAATGTTTCCCAGGGCTGTTCAGATCATGTCTTACTTAAAATGGGCCTTTGAGTGGGATCACCTCTCTGTTTTCAGGGGAAGTGAATGGGCCTGGACACAGGCAGGGTGTCTCTCTGCAGGGTCCACTGGCCCCCATGAGTGATTGTGCTGGCATGGCCGGGCTCTGCTCTGGGAGGCCCCCCGCCCGCCCGCCCTGCCACAGCTGCATGCAGACAGGTGGATAACAGCCCTTCTCTCCTCAGGGAGGAGGCCACTAGTCACTGCAAGCCAAACTCTCTGCTGACCCTCAGCCAGATGTGCCCAGGGTGTCAAAGGAGGAGCAAATAAACAGGCATTCAGGTGGACTCTGTCACCAGGAAGGGAGGGGGCTGCAGCACCAACCTTGCTAGGTTTACCTGCCACCCGTATGAGACAGAGGACGTTGATATCTGGAGCATCTAATGAGACAAGATCCAAGGAGCAATAGAATTATTCTACTATATAGTATTAAAAGTACTATTCATACTAAAGGTATGTCAACTGGAGCAACAGAATTATTCTCTCATTCAGAAGCTGAAGCACAATTGTTTACAAAGTACACAACCTCAGTAAATTATCCTGGCAGCAAAAAACTCACTGTGTACCAGAATTTATACAAAAATGCCATTTGAGCTGGGCGTGGTGGCGCACACTGGTAATTACAGTACTTGGGAGGCTGAGACAGGAAGATTGTAGGTTCAAAGCCAGACTTGGCAGTTCAGTGAGGCTCTCAGCAACCTAGTGAGACCCTGTTTCCAAATAAATAAAATCGGGCTAGGGGCGTAGCTTCAAGGTAGAAGGCCTCTGGGTTCAACCCCCAGTACCAAAGAGCGAGAGAGAGAAAGAGAAAGAGAGAAAAATAAAAATACCATATGGTAGTCTTTAAAAATATATGAATAAGTGAACATAAGCCTCCAGTCAATATTCATGGACCATTCTCTCTCTATTGATACCGGCTGTATCTGTCCCACTTTTACACACTGACGTGGTATGACAGGCTCCTCCTTTATGGCAGCTAACCCACTCTATAATTTGTTGCTATGGGTATATTTATGTGTCTAATTCTGTTTTCATTAAGACTCTCTCATGAGGTGCGCGGGCTTCCTGAGGGTCAGGGCTAACATTTTAACTCGAATCCCCAGGACACTGCCTAAAGTATTTGCAGAAGGAAAGAAGGAAGGAGGAAGGAAGGAAGGAAGGAGGGAGGGAGGGAGGGAAAGAAGGGCGGGCTGGAGGACAATGGGCCAGGCACGGTGCTGGGTGCCAGGACATTGTGTCCCATAACTGTGCAAATGCACCCAGCCCAGCAGAGGAGACACGTAGGGAGCTGGGGGACCGTGTGTGGCAGAGGTGGCTGTGGCACCTTGGGGAGGCAGATTTCCTGCTTGGGAAGGAGTCCCTCAACAGCTGTGCCTAGGGGCAGCTCTGGGCAAGAGTCAGGCCCAGAGGGCACACCCATTTGTGGCCAGGGCAGAGAGCTGGGACTGTCACCCTCACACAAGGCACTTTCTCTCAACTCAGAGAATTTCGGTTTCTCCGGAGCCCATTTCCTGGATTCCCACTAGCAACAGCATGCCTTGCTGTTCTGGGGCTGGGGGTGCAGCTCAGGGGTAGAGTACTTCTCTAGTGTGCTTGAGGTTCTGGGCTTCAGTGTGCACGCAGGTGCGTGAGCGCGCGCGCGCACACACACACACACACACACACACACACACACACAAGAATGCCGTGGGTTGTGTGCACGTGTGAACAGGGAGAACGAGGTAATCGTGAGTCCACTGTGGGTTGCTAAGCACCATCACGCAGACCCACACAGCTAACACAGTGGGCAGGCGAGGCCGTCCTGCGGCCTGCCCCTCGAGAAGGGACGTGTCCATCTTTCCTAGGCAACTATGATAAACGAGCCAAGACAGACACCGGTCAGGACAAGCCACTTTATTTAGGAGCTTCGACAGCCCGAAGTGGTTTAACATAGATGCGCCGCAGAAGATTTATCTAGATGATAAAATACCTGAACTTGAAAGGCACATAAATTATAATTTTGGAGTTTTTTTTTTCCTTTTAGGATCTCACATAGTCAAGTGCTTGAAGTAATGTATGAAATGCATGTGAAGTTCACTGCGATTCATACATTTCCTACAGCTGTCTGGTTAGAATCTGCAGAGTGCTTCTGCCACGGGGTGCCTCTGCATTCAGAATCAATGCATCTGCGCCCACGGTGTCTTTACTTTCCTCATTATAGTGTGGTCAATGGGAATATTAATAAATATAATTATATAATTATATAAATATTATTATTATTATCATTATTATTATTGTACAGGAGATTTGAACCCAGGTACATTCTACCTCTGAGCTACACTCCCAGCCCTATTTTATTTTTTATTTTGAAACAGAGTCTCATTAAGTTGTAGAAGGCCTTACTAAGTTGCCAAGACTGGCCTGGAACCTGTGATCCTCCTGTCTCAGCCTACCAAGTACTGGGATTATTACAGGTGTGTGCCACCACGCCCAACTTGTATCAGCTATTATTGACTAAGCACTTCCCATACTATACACTGTGCCCTGAGGTTGGAGCTTCATATAATTATGTTGCTTAATGCTCCTAGCAGCCCTATGAGGTAGGTGTAGCGATTCCACCTGAGCAAAAGCTTGAGCCAGGTGTGGTGGTGCACGCTTGTAATCCCAGCATTTGGGAGGCTGAGACTGGAGGATCCGGGTTCCCCGCCAGCCTCAGCTACCTAGTGAGGTCCTCCACAACTTAGTGAGACCCGGTTACAAAGTAAATAAAAAAAAAAAAAAATAGGGCTGGGGGTATAGCTTAGAGGTAGAACATCCTTGAGTTCAATCCCCAGTACTGCAAAAAAAAAAAAAAAAAAAAAAAGATACAAAAGCTTAGGATGGGCATGGTGGTGCACACTTGTAATCCCAGTACTTAGGAGGCTGAGACAGGAGGATTGCAGATTCACTGCCAGCCTCAGCAACTTAGTGAGGCTATCAGCAACGTATCGAGAGCTTGCTTCCAAATAAGATATAAAATAGGTCTGGGGGTATAGCCTGGAGGTAGAAGGCCCCTGGGTTCCATCCTCAGTACCACAAAAAGAAAAAAAAAATGCAAAAGCTTAGATGTGTGGGAGTGACACGGGCCATTTCACCTGACTGCAGAGTTGTGGGGCGCATCACCTCATACGGAGTTGCAAGAGCAGGGAAATGCTTGGCCCTTAGCAAGTGCTGGACAAGCAATAGTTATCTTTCTCTATTTTCATACTCCACTTATTTATTTATTTATTTGTTTATCGTGGTACTGGGGGTTGAACTCAGGGGCATTCTACCTCTGAGCTACACCCCTCGTCCTATTTTTATTCTTTGTTTTGAAACAGGGTCTCACTAAATTGTGGAGGGCCTCATTAAGTAGCTGAGGCTGGCCGCAAACCTGCGATCCTCCTGTGTCAGCCTCCCAAGTACTGAGATTACCAGCGTGAGCCACCACACCCATCTTCATATTCCTTTTTTTTTTTTTTTTAAAGATATTTATACACAGGGAAAAGTTCATCTCTGAGGTTTATTTTACTTGTTCCTTCATTCTTGTAATTTGGACATGGCACTCTGCCAGATGCAGGAGTTACAAAATTGGACCTCATAGTTACAGAGGTATAGAGAGAGCCAGATGAGTCTCAGACAATTACCACACAGGGCACTGAGAGTCCCCTGCAGGGGACCTGTATGCAGCCAAGGGTTAAGGACACATCCTGAAAAAGACAATGTGAGCCCTTTTTCAACCTTTGTTCCTCCCCTCCCCAGTTTGTTGTGTTTTCTGGCCCGAGTCTTCCTCCAGTGTGACAGTGTGGCTGCCCAGAGGCCTTTATCATGGAGAACAACCCCACTCATCTGGAGGCCAATGCTTTCTGGAGAAACCACTGCCACAGATAATCCAACTCCCGGACTAATCACCCAGCACAGCACCTCCTGTCCCTCCCCCTGCCTGCCTTTTTTCACCAAGGTTTGCCCAGAAGGAGGAATCCACAATAGCAGCAGCAGTAGTAGCAACTTCCTACTCATGCAATCCCCATAACGGCCCCCTAAGCTAGGCACGGTCATTGCTCCTAGTTCGCTCAGGGAAAGGAAAGGGTAGGAACTAATATATCTTCAGGGCCAGCGATGGGCCAAGCACCTGTTAAGCTTGCACAGCCCTCAAATTCAGAGTATAAGTGCCTGCCAGGGTCAGTGACAGAGCTGGGCAGCCCAAGCTTCCTTTCTCTGTCCGGCACAGGGCTGCCCTCTCTCCCTCTTCCTCCAAAACCTTTGGTTAACACCCATCTCTCTTTTGACTGCTGCTCACAAAGGGCACCAGCCTCCTCCCTCTCTTGACTGTACCCCCCCCCTCCCCGGCCCTCCCAGATAGCTTTCTTGGAGCAAATTCTGCATCTACACCCACAGCGTGAACAACACGACAGGAGACACCGGGATCCTTCAAGTCCATAAAATACACCAAGAGACCAATAGGTGTTTCCCCAAGTTCAAAACCCTCACCCAAATATGGGGGGGGGGGGGTGTCTCAAGGAATGATGCCAGAAACTGAAAGTCAGAAAGTAACTGATGCTTGGAAGTGGGAGCCACATTACAGGGAGCTGGTAATGCCAGGTGGGGCTTTCTGGAAAATGTGTACTTGTAAAGTACCAGAGTGGCCCTCCCCCGCCTCCCTCTGAGGCTGTTCCTTTATTCCGCCAGGCTGACTCCCCCGGGGCTGCGGGAGGGCAGGGCCTGTCTGATTTCTCTTTGGATTCTCAAAGCAAGCTTAAGAGGCTGCAAGGTACAAGGGCTAAATCGGACCTCATCTTAGAGAACAGACTGTGGAGACATTCTGCTCAGAACCCTGCACTGGCCAGAGGAGAAAGGACTCCGGACACCAGGTGAGCCTGCTCAGAGGCTGACATCGAGCCCGGCGGGAAAGGCCACCCCGAGTCTAGGCAAAAGTCTTCACCTTTGCTCTCCCTACTGCTCACCTAGAACAGCGCTGTCATCTACCTTCAAGGCCTCCTTCCGTGGTGGGTAGGGACAGTCCCATTTTGCAGAGAAGGAAGTCAAGGTTAAGGAATCTGCCGGCCCCTAGCTCTCTGCAGACTTCTCTTCCTCAGACAAGCTACTTTCCTCCCAACAAACTGTACCTGCTGTTCTCCACCCTGGAATTCTGCGATCCCCAACCACGCGTTCTTCCCAGGAGCCTTTGTAGCTGGGGCCCTGGCGTCCTGTCTGTCCTCACAGTTCTTACCAGCTTCAGCATTTTACTCCTACTTGTGTGGCTCATCTATGTGTCACACGGGCGGGCACGGGGTTTCGGGGTCCAGTGGCTGGGGAGTACTGAGTGGCGCACGAGGTGTGCGTGCTGGATACTTATTTTTAACTGTGGAGTGCACGCGTGCTGACGGCGGGAGCGGAACCCAAGTTAGGGTCAAGAGGAGTACTGGGGTACGGAGAATGGGCGGAGCTGTTCCGGGCTCCGCGCCACCTGTCGCCCGGGCGGACGCCCGCGACCAGGTCTCCGCAGCGACCAGAGTCACGTGGGGCGGGCGTCGGGACCGCAACGGCGGGCGGGCGGGGCTCTGCTTACCTGCGCGTCGCGAGGCTCCGCAGTGGCGCTCGGCGGACCTCGGGGGGCGGCAGGGACTGGGGGATCTGCCGGGCCGAACTGGGCTGTGGGCCCGCGCGAGGACCCGGCGGGGACCGGGCCTGGTGTCGGGATACACCGCCACCTCCACTCCAGGCGGCCCAGGACTAACCAGCCCCGCCCCGCGCTGAGGGGGCGGAGTCTGAGGCGAACTTGACCTTGAACTCCCCCTCCCCGCAACGCGGCTCCGCCCCCTCGCGGAGGGTGGATCCTCAAGGTATTTGGCTCCGCCCCCACGCGAAGCCACGCCCACCCGCCCCCGCTCCACCCCCTGCTCGCCTCCAACCCTTAGGCGCTGCTCTCCTTGATGCAAGGGAGTTTGCGTTTTACTTTCCTGTTTTTGTACCCCGTTTGTTTTTAATTTTTATTTAATTTTACTTTCTGTCTTAAAGACTGAATTTAAAATCATATCAAAGTAAAATGTGAGCACTTTTTTACCAAATAAAATGATGAAAGCAACAGGGCCCTCTCTTGCTTGTGCCCATAACCCCTTTTGTCTGTTCCTCCTTTTAATTCTTCTGGTGGTCACCCTTTGTCGCGAAAAAAAGAAAAAAAAAAGCTTACATAGCGATTTCTTGATTTATCTATTGACTTTCTGCCATGTTAGATGAGGATTTACTCTCTTACTGAGCCCTGCTTCCTTCTTCTGACAAATTTACACCTCTATTCCCAAGCCCTGCCCTGGTGAGGGCCAGGACCTCACACCAGGAGCAAAGCCCTGGATGGAGGGTTTCTGGGCCTGCAGCCTACACAGCTGTGGGGGAGGGGATCGGTTTTAGAAAGAGAATGCAGAATTAGGACATGCTAGTGAACAGTTATTTAGAATGGAAGAAGAAATTGCAATACAATCCTGGGGCCTTGGCGATTGAAGTCTTTGCAGGCTGAGATCTTCGGAGGTAACACGGGTCCTTAATTTGCTTCCTTGAGGCAGTTTGGCTTCTCTGCTCCCCACTCCAGAACCCTCCATAACTCTGAACACTGAAGGGCCCTGCAGGGTGGTGGTGGGGATCCTGAAGGTCAAGATTTGCCAGCTTCTGCCCGGTTGGATTTCCTAATGGACTGAAATGGACTAGCAAAAAAGGCATTGAGGATGATGTCAAGGTTTGTGAGGCTGTGCATTTGATGTCCAGCTATTCTTAACTACAGCACTTCGTCTGGGGAGAACTTTATGAAGCTGGCTCTGGGTCCTGTCTCTGTCACCAGACTTACCTAGTACCCCCGTGAGGTTAGCTGGGCAGATATAATGTACACTCTTGGGAGGGCTCAGACAGATGTCCCTTTTGTGTCTGAACATGGAGTACCCAGTAAGTATCTAGGTGAAGGGTACTTCCCCCCTTAGACTGAAGACACAGGGTCCAGGCCCTCTGCATCCCTCTTTCTTACGGGGTGTAAAATGTGTCTCTACAGGATGACCATGGGCAAACTGTTTTACTTTTCCAAGCTTCAGTTTCCTTTCCTGTAGTTGGAGGAAACAATCTCTGGACACACTGGGGTGGTGGTAGGGGGAATAAGTAGCTTAATATCTAAGTGTACAAGAATAATTATCTGTGATTATTCTCTTTTTGATAAGTCAGTTTGGGTAGCAGCATAGTAGGAGGGTCACAAGAAAGTTTTGTCCCTTCTTTCCTTCCTTCTTTTCTTCCTTCCTACCTTCCTTCCTTCCTACCTTAGTACTGGGGATTGAACCCATGAGCATTCTACCTCTGAGCCACACTCCCAGCCTGCCTTCCTTCCTTTCTTTCTTTCTTTCAACTGGAGGCTGAACCCAGGGATGTTCTACCTCCAAGGTACACTTCCAGCCCTATTTTTTATTTTAACATTGGGTCTTGCTAATTTGCTGAGAGTTCTAAGTTGCTGAGGCTGGCCTGGAACCTGTGATCCTCCTGTCTCAACCTCCTAAGTACTGGGATTATAGGTATGTGCCACTATGCCTGGCTAAGCTTAGGGATTTCTAACAATCTGTGTGTAGTATGTGGTACCACAAGTTGATGAGAGCCCTTGGATTAAAATCAAAAGCCATGTCATTCTGAGTCAAAACTCTAGGCCAGAGAAGGAGAGATTAGACACAGTAAGAAGAGAGAGGGGGCAATGGCTCCCCATGCAAAGGAAGCCTTGTTCCCTGGGAGAGTGAGGACTGCAGCTGGTTCTAGGAGGAAGCCTGGCTTCCTGGGTGAGAGGCGGTGTCCACTTAGAGTGGAAGATAAGAGCCTGCCACAACAGCCAAGCTTCGCTTAACCCCGTGGGGGAGAGGCAGAGGTTGGGGGATTCATTCTGGAGAGACACCCAGCTCCTAACTTTCGGAAGGAGATGTGAGTAATGTCCTCTGCTGTGATTAGAGACAGCTACTGGATCCTGATCATAATGGGCTTAGTAGTTTCAGTTCTCTTCCTTATTGCTAAGTTGAATTTCTCCTGGATCCTATTTGCCATTACGCTCAAGGAATGTGGCCAGGGGATGCCATGCTAGGAAGGGGGAAGGTTTTCAGTTGGAGTTCCTCAGAAGCAGATCCCAAGACAAGCAGTTGAGTACACGTAGTTTATTTGGTAGGTGCAGGGAACACTAATAGGAATGGAGCTTTAACCAGGGAAGGAGAGGGAGGCCAGCAAAGGAGGCCTGGGAAAGCCAGCCACCGTAGTAGGTGATTAGAGCTTAATCCTATGAGAATATTCTAGAAAGCAATAGGAAGAACACCCTGTGTGATCTCACCCAATGCAAGTCTGCAGTACACAGGTTTTTAAGGGAACTGACAGATTAGCTCATGTTTTTGAACATTTAAGAAGTGATTTCTAAACCTAGAAATGTGGTTCTCAAAATGAAATCAAATTATAATACAACACATCCTGCAGTTTTCTCGTATCACCTGACAGTGTTCTGAGGGAGTCTCATAGGGACGTTGTGGGCGGCCGTCAATGTGCAACTGGCTGAGAGTCAGTCTTAGGCTGTGTTCTGAGAACCCTCAGGAAAACAGTCTCTTGGATGACTGGTAAGAATACCATTGGCCGGTCCATCTTCTGTGTTTAGATGAGCCCGTTCTAACCTTGACTTCTGAACTCCCCCTCAGAAATAACAAGCTTTAGCCTGGTGAACATACAATGTGAAAAAGGAAACTGGATTCTTAACGTGACCAAAGAGGGCAAATTGTTCTATCACTGTATTTCAATAGTGGGTGCTTTCTTATAACCAATGGACATACTGCCTTTTTTTTTTTTTTTCTTGTGGTACTGAGGATTTAGCCCAGGGATATTGTACCTCTGAGCTATACTCCCAGGCCTATTTTTTTTTGAAACGGGACCTTTCTAAGTTGCTAAGGCTGGCCTCAAACCTGCAATCCTCCTGTCTCAGCCTCCCAAGTACTGGGATTACAGGCTTGGGCCACCATATCTGGCTCTATTAGTTTTCTAAAACCCAAAGAAACACTCCCATGTATCACCTCGTTCAGAGCACTTATTGCCTGGCATTGTAGTAGATTTTCTTCTTTTCTTTTTTCCATATGCAATGTCTTTAATTATTTTTTAATGTATTGGCACATTGTGATTGTACACCATAGCGAGATTCATAACAATACTTTCACTTATGCACATAACATTTCTTTTTTGGTCTGTTTTTTTCCAGTACCTCCTTTTCCCTCCTTTCTATCTCCCTCACTTAAGTGTAAGGTCTAAAAGTGGCTGAGTCTTTATATATTTTATTTCCTGATATATCCCCACACCTACAACAGTGCCTGACACCTGGTAGGGATTCCAAAAATATTTGTTGAATGAATCTATGAATTAATTAATTGAATTGCATAAATGGAAAATATAATCAGTAAATACAGAGTTTTTTTTAAAAAGCATTTTAGAATGCTCACTTTCCACTAATCTAGATTTGGATCCTTCCCACATTGGAAAGAATTGTTGGAACACAGAAAAGGGAGAATGAAACAGCTGGGCCACGTTACATAATCTGGCTCATAATTATAGGTCGAGCATTTGACTTAGAAATGCTGCTACTTAATATTTGACCCAGTGTCTGTGTTAAATATTTAAGTAAAGGTTAGCTTGAAAGGCTACATGCTCATTTAAAAGTAGTGAGAAGGAAAAAGTTTCCCCCCGTCATTTGAATAATTCAGCATGGCATCCTCTGGTTTATGTTGGTGTTTGAGAGCCCAACTTGGTAACTGGCTACCTGAAAGAGAGGCCTTGATCAAATATTTACCATCTCGCTTATTTTCATTTTTTGCATATTTTGTATTTCTGTTTCCTCTCCCTTTTTATTTATTTTTTTTTTTACTCCTTCTGCAGCCACACAATTCCCACACTAAAGTTAATAGAAATGTTTCATGGATTATTAAATGCAGCTAAGCAATGAGCTTTTGCAAGAACACAAGGCCAAACTGGGGCCACTTTGCTATTCTAACAAAATAATTTTTCCTTGAAGGTGCAAACTATGAGTTTCCAGAGGTTTGTTCCCTTTGTGCTGAAGTTCTGTAAGGTGGATGCATGTCTGCTGCAGAAGAGGTTTACAAATAGAAAGCAAACACTCCCTAATAACATGTCTTACAAGTGGTGCGGTTAAGAAGTCTTATAGTTGAGAACAGTTGAAGCCATGGTATTGTAAGTGGACCCTTGAAATCACAAGAAGACACTGAACGGTGCCAGTTTGCTCATGAAGACATTGCACTTTGGTGCTACCAGTAGCTGACTGGGTTTTGGCTAGCATCTTCCTGAGCTTAATTTTCTAGGGAATGCTCCAGTAGCAGCACCCCAGTGCTTAAGCTGTCTTTCCTCGTGAAGCTTTTATAGTCTACCCCTGTTGCTAAAACCTAAAGCCAGGTTTTGATGTTCATTTGGACCTCCTTGGTACAAAGAGGGCCTCTGTAAATGAGGTTCAGAGTCATAGTATATGGTTCAAAATACAAAGCAACTTAGGAATAACCTGTCATTTTTTTTTGATAAACAGAGCTACCTAGGCCAGGCATGGTGACACACACCTATAATCCTAGTACTTGGGAGGCTGAGGCAGGAGAATCGCAGGTTTGAAACCAGGCTTAGCAACTTAGTGAGGCTCTCAGCAACTTAGCAAGACCTTGTTTCCAAATCAAATAGGGCTGGGGTGTAGCTTGGAAGTAGAATGCCCTTGGGTTCCTTCCATTCCCAGTGAGAGAGAGAGAGAGAGAGAGAGAGAGAGAGAGAGAGAGACAGACAGACAGACAGACACAGGCTGACTGCCCAAAGAGGTTAGAAAATTCTCTCAGAGTTGTACACATACAGAGAGAGAGAGAGAGAGAGAGAGAGAGAGAGAGAGAGAGAGAGAGAGAGAGAGAGAGAGAGAGAGAGAGAGAGAGAGAGAGAGAGAGAGAGAGAGACAGAGAGACAGAGAGAGACAGAGACAGAGACAGAGACAGACAGGCTGATTGCCCAAAGAGGTTAGAAAATTCTCTCAGAGTTGTACACAGCAGGCCAGTGATGGGGTTAGAGTATCAGGAGTTTGTTATAAGCAACAGAAACAGGCTGTTCACTGAGTAGAAGGGACTTTATTGGCAGGATTGGGCATTCAGAACTTACAGGAAGATTGGGAATCTGAGCTCCAGAAGAGGCAAGAAGGCAAAACCTTAGGATTGAGCTCTTGGTAGAAATGATCAATCAGGATGCTGTGGCAGGGATAGTGATGAGCTCTGGACATTTCTAATGCCCTCGTTTCTCTCTCTCAGGAAAGTCCTGGGAGAGGCTCTCTGATTGGCCAGGAATAGTGTGTTTTCCCCGGGCTGCCCTGGGGAAGGCATTGCAGACTCCTTTGAATTTACTCTCCTACTAAGACTCTCATGGTGGAGAGAGGCCATCCCCCAGATCAGCCCCTCAGAGGATGCTGTTAGGAGGAAGGCAGGGATGCTGAGAAGCCAGGGTATAGTGACTCCTGTGCAGCTAGCGGTGGCCATGAGAAGCAAACCGGAGTCTGCTTGGGCTAACTAGGAAGGTTTTGCTTTCCAATCGTAGGAGCTCTCTGTCCCTCTCCTTCCTTCTTTTGGCCTGGAATATAACTATAAGCCTGGAGGTCAGGCAGCCATTTTGAGTCTATGCGGTAACAAGCATGGCGTCCAAGTATACCCGCTAAGGATGGTGAATGGGTAAATGGAAGGAGCTTGATGTGTTATTTTATTTATTTTTATTTACTTTATTAATTTATTATTTACTTAATTTATTTTTATTTACTTAATTAATGTGGGGCCAGGAGGACCAGGATCTCTTATAAGACCTCTGAGCTATACCCCTGTCCGTATTTTATTTTGAAACAGGATCTTGCTAAGTTGCCGAGGGTCTTGCTAAATTGTTGAGACTGTCCTCCAACCTGCAATCCTGCTATCTCAGCCTCCCAAGTTCTGTGATTATGGGTGTGTTATGGCAAGTATATCATAGAACTTGCTGTACCAGCTTGGAACTGCCTATCTCCAGGTTTCTTATTTTGTAAGAAAACCAAGAATGTACTCGGCCAAGTCTCTGTAGTTGGGTCTCAGGAACATGAAGTTTAGAATGATCAGATAATAGAAATTGACCCTAGTATTGTGGTCTTTTGATTCTCTACGCTGCACCATTCCTGTCCTTCTTACAAAGACATACGTTTCTATCTTCAAGGACTTCTGGTCACATGGAGGTTGAATTACACAGGTTCTTCAGAGGAACAGAACCAACGAGATAGACAGAGGTACAGTAGAGGGGATCTATGCTGGAAATTGGCTCACATCTTTATGGAAGATGTGAAGTCCTGCATTCTGTCTGTCTTCTGCTAGCTGGAGGGACGAGAATGCAGATGGTGTAATTCCTCTGAAGGCCTGAGTGCTGGGGTCAGGGGTGGGGAGCAGGGAGTATGTTAGTGTAAGTTCTAGAGTTTGAAGACAGGAGAATGGGAAGCTACACTCTTCCAGGGCTGGGAAAGATGGATGTCCCCACTCAAGAAGACAGAGAGGGAGAATTTGCTTTCCTCTGCCTTTTGCTTCTGCTCCAGCCCTTAACAGATGGGCTCCTGGCCACCCACATTGGTGAGACTGGATCCTCTTTACTCTCAGCCTACCAATTTAAATGCTAATCTCCTTTGGAAGCTCCCTAGTGCCCCCACCCCTCGCCCCCAAATAACATTTTGCCAGCTATCTGGGCATCCTTCTTTAGCATAGTCAAGTCAACATATAAAATTAACCACTACAAAGGTTAAAACGATACTTGTGAGTAACTAGAGAGAAAGAAACTGTGATTTATGATACATTCGTAGAGTTGGGCGTAGTGGCACACAGCTGTAATCCCAGTACTTGGGAGGCTGAGATAAGAGGATTGCAGATTTGAGGCCAACCCAGCAGCATAGTGAGACCCTGTTTCAAATATATATATTATAAAAAATAATATATTATAAAAATATATAAAAATATATTTATATATAAATATAATACATATAAATATATTTATATATAAATATATTATATATAAGTATATATAATATATTATATAATATATATTGTATATATGGGTTGGAAGTATAGCTGGGAGGTAGAGTGTCCCTGGATTCAATCCCCACCCCCCATAATAATACATTTTTAGCAGCAAAGGACACACTCCAACGGCAAAGCCAGAGTTCAAAGATCAGCCATGGCTCAGGCCCCTCCCCTTCCTCCTGCCCCTGCGCTCTACCCGTTCTTACCACCTACTGCTGCAAGTTCACCTGCTCCTCTTCCCTGCTCCTCTCTCCCAGCTTATAAAGAGGCTCAAATCCAGAAGGAGTCCACCTGATAACCTCTCTAATAACCCACCTCTCACCCTCTGTTATATCTAGATTCTCAAAGGAGTGCTCTGTCCACCTATCTCTCCTCCATTTACCCTCCACCCAGAGCATCTGGCTTCTGTCTGCGTCTCCCCACGGAAACTGCTTCTGCTGACTGCTCCTTCCTGTGGGCGAATCTATGTTCTCGTTTTCCTGGACTTGTGTACTGCCTTGGACAACCGTGGTCACTGCCTTTGTAGCATCTTCTCAGCGCATCCTCCCTGTTTCCCTCTTGTGTCTTGGAGCCAGTGTGCATTCCATCTCGTCAAGATGGTCCATCAAGGCCTTGGGCCACACCCCAGCCATTGGGAGGACCCTGAAACTCTCCTGAGATACTGGTCACGAGCAGAGAAATGAAGACGCTAGAAATAGCGGCGTGCGGCTCCTTTTGTAGCAGTGTCCTGGTGGAACTGTCATACTGGACCCTGTCCTGCCACACCTGACCCTGGTTTCTTGCCTGATGCTTCAGCTTCTCAATGGCCTCCCTGCAAATTTCCTTTCTTTTTACATCAGTCAGAATGCATATCTTTTGCTGGTGTCCAAAGAAGACTTAGCGAAACTCTAGTCCATGCTCTAAATGTGTGTGCAGAGTAGGCCATCGGCCCTAGTTTGTACCTGTGTTCCCAACAAACTCATTTACCAAAGCTCAGATCAACTACCACTTCCTCTTCCACGTAGCTGTCCCCGATCTGTGTTCTTATGGTCAGCCATGTTGCTTTTTACTGTCTCAACAAGACCCTGATGGCCAGTGGTCCGTTAGGGCCTGAAGCACCGAAGAAACCTCTTCAGATTGGACTTTAAGGCATGCAGCCAGAGTAGCTTGTCCCTGTCCAGTCTGCCCAGCTGGCCTAGTAGGGCCACGGGGCCATGTCCTCATCTTCTCCACTACTCTAGCATCTTCTCCTTGGTGCTGTCCTGCCTGGCGTGAGGACTTTAGGAAGCAGGCAGGACTCTCCGGGCAAAGTCGGATCCCTGAACGTTGGTCTGTCTTCTGAAAAGCAGCAGGCAAGGAATTCTAACAGCTGAGTTCCCAACACCTGGGGCCTGGTCTTTCTCCCCTCCCTCCCACGCTTCTTCCTGTGCATCTGTGCCTCAGTGATTCTCCAGGAAGCAGATGCTGAGATGGGCTGAGAGGTGCAAAAGGTTTACAGGGGGTAACACCTGGGAAAGGCAGAGGAAAGAAGCAAGATTGACGCTGGCCCTCAAGACGGGGCCCACGCTGGGCAGAAGCGGCCCAGCCCCCCGACTTCCACTTTGCTTAGGAAGCTACCAGATCTTGCAAGCCAGGCCTTTCTGCAGGCTGATTTTATTTTGTTTTGTTTCAGTACTGGAGATTGAACCCAGGAACACTCTACCTCCAAGCTATACCCCGAGCTTTTTTATTTACCTATTTATTTTGAAACAGAGTTTCATTAAGCTGTTGGGGTCTCACTAAGTTGCTGAGGCTGACCTCAAACACGTGACCCTCCTGTCTCAGTCTCCCAAGTACTGGGATTGCAAGTGTGTGCCACTGGTCCCTGCCTGCAGGCAGATTTGAGCAGCTAATCTCTGCGTCGACCACACTTTCTACCAACCAGTACCATCCACAAGAGCTCCTAGAGGGTCTAGGTCTTTGCATATGGCTGATAACTCTGTGCCAAAGTTTCTGACAGAGTGAGGCAAGTTAGGGCTATATATGCAGTGAGAGACAGATTTTTTCATATATATCCCAGATCTCCAAATAATAGCTAGAATGAAAGACCTGACCACTGAATTCTTACGAGTAGTGGCTGAGGCCCAGCTGTGGATCTTGGCGTGGTCTCCTTCCTCTGCCCTGTGCACTTGTAGTGATCGTGTCTGCTACTCAGGGCGCTGAGGTCCCCAACAGTGCTGTGTTCAGAGTTCTCCTGGCCGAGCGAGCTGCAGAATGAATGAATTACAGAGGGAGTGAAGGAAAGAACGTTGGTACCGATGAAAGAAGGCAAGAACCATGAATGAGGCAAGAGCAAGCTGAATGAAGATACTTCAGCGGCACAACTCCAACTAAGTCACTCAGGGAGGAGACGATCGTGTCCACCCCCGGGGGATTCTTTGAAAAATCACTTGGCTGCTTCATTTGGCGCTAGAAGTGGCGGCTCGGCTTCCCCTCCCGCCTGTTCCCCTGTGATGACAGCTATTCTTTTTCCTCTGAGCCTGAAGCTCTTGGGTTGTCACCACTCTCCCCTCGAAGGCGGGCAGAGCCGCCAAAGGCAGAGGGAGCGCAGATTGTCTAGAAAGGCTGTGTAGTTAGTTCTCTGGCTCTCAGACGGAAAGGTGGTAATTGACTGTGCTACCCCAGAGCCTCCCTGCCGTCCAGCTTTATTGCTTCACGCTGTGTCGGCGTGGCACCTGAGCCTCCAGCCTCCAGTTGTGGGCACAGCTGGCAGGAGCTCGGTGCCCCTTCCACATGGTCCCGTAATGACTGAGAGCCAGGCACTAATTGGCTTGCCTTTCCTTGGGCAGCTCGGAGCCGATGCTGGGGACTGATTCTGACAGCCTGCCCCACCGGGAGAGCATGCCATGGAAATCCACCCTAGAGGAAGAAATAATTGTCCCACGATCATTTTCAGAAAGGACAAGTGGAATTTCCCACTAATGCTTTGGCAAAGTAAGACTTCCCCTCCTTTTCTTCCCAAGAAGAGAGAAGTAAGAAATGGATAGCAAGTGTCCTGCACCTGCAGCTTTACAGAGATGGAGTCAGGTCAGCTGAGATTAAGGTACACGGGGGTGAGAGACAACCCCCACGCCCTCGTGGCACAGAAAAGCAAAGAGTTAGCTCTTACGGGGGCCACAGATCCATCCATCACGGGTCCACCGCAGCCTTCTTGGGGACATTGCCTTGTGGCAGAAGGAAGAGAGGGACATGGAGGACTAAAAGGTGGTACCTACCACTTTTGCATGGGAGTGATGTGTCATTTTTCTCCTCTGGTTTTATGAACTAAAACAAGTCATGTGCCATTTCTAGGTTCCACGGGCCAAGGATGTATAGCCGCCATAGGTCACAGCCAAGACTGATGTCTTCGGGGATGGGAAAGTAGAATCCGCCCCCAGCATGGCCAATCTTGTGAGTTATATTGTACTAGGCCACTCACACTCACAGTGAGGAGTCAGGGGAGGAAATTCGGGTGATCTGGTAAGTTCTCAGCCATGTACAAGGCTCTGTAGCTGCTGGCAGAGCAGAGAATGGGCCTCTGTACAAGCTGTAGGATTTAGTGACTGAGGGCCTAAGGTCTAGTTTGATTTCTCCCTCTGCTTGTGTGACCTTGAATGCATTGCTAACCTCTCTGAACCTCTAAACAGGCATATAAATATCTCCCTATGAAGGCTGTTGTGAAGATTAAATCAGATATCGGGCAGGTGCATAATACATTGGAGATGTTATTGTGATAAAGCAGTTCATGTGCGCCACAGACAATTTGGGAAATTCAGAAAGAGAGGAAGAAATAAATAACACGAAACTATTCCCTACCACCCCAAGACATCCAGTGTTAAGATTTTGGCATATTTCCTTCAAAAGATGAAAGCAGGCTATTTTTAAAGCTGCAGCTGTTTCTGAATTGGGGCGGAAGGACAAGGAAGGCATTTGTTAGGGAAGACACCTTAATGGGCTTCTTGGAGCCCCCCCTCCCTTGCTCTCCTGGGCTAGTCTACATGGGAAACAATGAAAAGAAAAAGTTTTCTGAAGTCTCTGCATACTAATCAAACAGGTGTTTGAGTCTTCTGTTGAAAGCAGAGAGGAAGGGAGGTCTCATTGTTGGACTCTGGAAATTGGGAAGACTGTGAACACGGTAGGAAGCCTAAAGGATCATCTGAGACAGAGATACAGGGAGAGAGTGGGGGAGGTGCAGAAAGAAGGACAGAGGAGATGGAGAGTATGGGCATAGGAAGACAGAGTGACACATCATGGCAGAGAGGACCAAGAATACACACACACACACACACACACACACACACACACACACACACAAACACGCAGCTGGATCCCCAGAACACCAGAGACACCTGCCTCTTTAGTAAGAGGCACCAGGCGGGCAGTCTTGCCCGGGGCCCTGCATATCCAACCATCTTCAGAAACTGGACTAGCTTTTCCAGGCCGGTGCTGCAGCCCTGCCCCTGTTAATTTCAGACCTCTACGGATCAAGTATTTCACAAATAGCCTGATGTTGCTGGTGCCCGGGGGATGCTGAAGATAGGTGCTTGTCCTGAGAGGGATGGAGTAGCTTCGGGAGAGGAGCAGCGCATGATGGAATGGTGCTGAGATCTCTCAAGAGGATTAGTAACCCAGCTGAGAGGAGGATTTGGAAGAAGAGGTGGGGGGCATCTCAGGGTGTCCTTGAAATCTCAGGGATGAGGCTTCGGGTTTCTTCCTTTCTGACAGATTGGCGCTTGAGTTATTATTTTTGGATCCTGAAACATTTCATTAATTGCTATGTATTCGCTACGTCATAATGATATTGACGTATATGTATATGCATATATGTATTTAACCTAGTTGAAATCATATGTATCCTAATATACCTATTATATATCCTGCTCTTTTTCCTAGGTATTATATTTCACATATTCTCCTACAACATTAAACACTCTCCATAAACATTGTTTTTTTAGGGCCTTTACCTCTTAATAGGCATTACATTACCTTCCCTGGACCTCCACTGGCTCCTGCCGCCCACTGGCTTTGTTTTATGAATTTCTCCTGGCTGAGCTGGAGGAGGGGCCTCTGACAAGGTCCCTGGGGGGCTCAATTATGGAGAACATGGACTGTGTCGCAAGTGAGTGATTGTCACGTCCCTCCTGCCTGTTATGGAAGCCATCACAGAGACGCTTCCGGAGTGCAAGCACAATTGTGTTATTTGCCAGTGTGGTTAATGAAAAGATGAAATTGGAGCCTATGAGCGCAACATGTAGGCAGCACCATAATTAGCCCTTCGGAAGGTGAAGGATCCACTTTAAAATAAAAGAAAATAGCTTTACTCCCACAATGAAATGGCTGCAATTTCCCAACTAATGCAGAACCTGCAGAATTTCCGTAATTATGTCCCCTAGGTCTTTTATCCACTGTAATTTCTTCCTTTCTTTTCCTTCCTTTCTCCTCTCTCTTTCTTTTTTACTCCTAAGTAAATTCCCTTCAGTAAAAGAAGGCTAAATAGTATTATTTGCAAACAGAAGGGAAGAGCTCATATACACAATGATGAATGCATTTGATTTTGAAAAATAAAAAAAATAAAAAGGGGCAAATAATTAAATTCTTAACCCACTAGAGCTGTAGCTGTTTAAAATTCAGCTAAACAGGCACAGACAAGATTTGGACTTTTTCTTTGTGAAAGGGCAGGTGTCTTGAACAAGCAAAGGGGGTTCCTGAGAGGTGACAGACACATGCTACAACAAATCACAGGTCATTAGGCAGCAAGGAGGTGGGGCCGGACAACCTGGACTCTGCCCCAGACCTGACCTGAAGGCGTCACCTAGAGTCTGTGCCTTAGTTTCCTTACCTATAAGTACATAAAAATCCCTCTCTGGCAGGCTGCTTTCCAGCACATGAAAGTGCCTTAGCAGTGCTTGAGGCATGGCTGGAGTTCAACAATAGTGATTTTTCCTTCTTCCCATGGCCATCGTCAGCCTGAGTGGACAAGGATTCATTGACTCCTGAGGACCTCTGGCTCTAGAAATCTAGAGGATGGTCAAAGTGAGACTCTCATGACATTCTCAGAGCAGCTCTTTAAAAGGTTTTTGCAGCAAATATTCTTGCAAGACAGGTGCTGTTGCTCCACACCCGAGGAAACACAGACTGAGCAACTTGCCTGAGGCCTCGCGTCTCCTCAGACTTAGATTCCATTGTTTCGGATTCCAGCTCATTTCTCTTCTCCGTGGCTAAAATCCTGTTCTGCCTCTACGATATCCTAATTTTTCATGTGTGAAATGGGCCTGTGGCTTGTCAAAGTGGTCAAGTGCATGGCCTTTGTTATCAGAGAGATCTGAATTTAAGCTCCAGGTTTCCCTTCTCCTAGCTGTGTGATTTCAAGGAAGGAATTTAAGATCTCCAAGAGAGACTAGTATCTGTAAAATGAAATTTAAAAACACTACCCATCTCATAGATGCTGTGCACATAAAAGAGATAGCATTTGTGTGAAGAATTTGGCATTTTGTAAGTGTCCAGTAAGATAATAGCTTTTAGCCAGGCACAAGGATACATGCCTGTAATCCCAGTACTTGGGAGGCTGAGGCAGGAGGATTGCATGTTCCAGACTAGCCTCAGCAATTTGGTGAGACTCTTAGCAACCTAGTGAGACTCTGTTTTGAAATAAAAAATAAAATAGGGATAGGGTGTGTAGCACATAGATAGAATATCCCTGGGTTCAATACCCAGTACCAAATAATAATCATAATCATAATAACCATAATCATAATAGCTATTGTGATATCATCACCAGTGTTGCTATTGAAAGGATTTATTAAGGTCACAGACACAAAAGGCTTTATAATTTGGGAAGCCTTACAGCCAGACTGGCTCCTATGACAGATTTTTGTATCACCAACTTCCTGGCCCCTCCTAGAACTAGCGGTCATGGGGTCTTTGTAAACTTGTTTGAGAATAGCATCTCCAGCCCCCACTCGCTGTACTTGGTTCTGTGTTCTACCAGGAACTATCTCAGAACAGAGGGAAGAGTCATCAGGTGAAAGTGTTTGCCTGAGGCTTTGGCAGCCGGTACAGAGGCTTAAGCTGCAATCCCCCTTCCTGATTAGTTTTACTGCAGATATTAGTCAAACAGAGTCCCTGTTCCCTTCTTACACAGAGGCCCCAAGACCTATCAGGGCAGCAGGAGGAGGAGCCGCTAACCTGTGATTAAAAATTCACTGCAGATCACCAGCCAACAAATCGTGCCCCGGGAACACTAAAAATTGACTGCAATGTCAATTTACTGCCCCCGCCTGGGAATCCGTGCCCCTGATCTGAGCACAGAGAAGTTACTGTCTCTGTTAGATCTGAGGGTCGGGGGGGTGGTGGTGGCCGAAGGTCAGACCAAGTAGGATTGAAAGGGAGGCCTGTGACAGTCCTCGAGGGCCTGGTTCCCCTATTTTGTCCTTTTTTTCCCCCTTTCCCACTCTTCCTTCATCTCTTCTCATAATTATTGAGTCCCATTTGAGCAGGTCCCAGTCTAGGCTCTGAGTTAGAGGAAGGATCTCTGACAGTTCTTGTCTCAGAGAAGTTCATGACAGTGGTGCTCACTGGTTGGCCATGACAGAAGGAAGCCCAGGTGCTATGAGAGCTCACAGGGAGCTCAGTCTTGGTGGCAGCAGAGCAGATGGGGGGGGGATGGTGGTCTAGGAAAATGTTCCAGAATAAATGGCCTCTGAGCTCTTCGGAGACAAAGGTGGCTAGACAAAGGTGGGACTCAGAAGAGCCTTGGCAATGGCACAGTGACATTTGGGGAACACTTGCATTGGGGTGTGAGTGGAGGTGGAGTGGCACCTAGCACAGGTAAGGTCAGAGAGACAGCATGCTGTCACCCAAGCTGCTGGAGAAGCATGCCTCACCCAGGCCCGTCAGCTGCCTGATGGCCTCACATCTCACTCCTGCAGCTTAGCCGCTGGATAACTCTGTGGGAGTTTCCATGCAGAGAGACTCTGTGTCCTGACCTATATAAATGGGTGTGCTGACACCCGCGGGGATGACACTCCAAGCCAATGTCTGGCTCATTTCGATACTCAGCAAGTGGTACCTCCTTCTTCCCCTCAGCTGTGGAGATTGGAGAGATGCGGTACAGGAAATCAGGCTAGCAACTGGCCAGCAAGCCTTTCCACGGCTAGAACTAGCTGCTGCCAAGCTCTTTGAAATGTGTACTGTAGCTAGAACCAGAGAATCCAAGTTCTTACCTCTATGTTGGGGTGTAAGGGTGAAGGGGAACCCTCGGTGTCATGCACACTTGCGACAGTCACAGTCATTAGCCACATGGTAGCTGCCTGGCCTTAGGGAGGATAGGGCGATTTACAGGCTTACTGAATGCATATGTACTTTGGGTTTTATTTATACACATTTATCAGAACAAAGGCTCTTCGAAGGGGGAAACAGGGTGTCCCCCAGCATATAGCAGGGATTAGCACAGAGCTCAGCGGGTGTTGGTTGAATGAATGCATGAGCCATCTGCTCCTCCAAATTTTCTGTTTCTCTCCAGTAATTTCACTCCACACTGAAGGAAGCCTCCAATCATGAGATCTGAGGAGGTTGTCCCAGAAATAGGTCTTCCTGTTGCCCTTCAAATGTCTTCTTTCCCTTTGTCCCCAGAGGAAATGGTTGGCAGGCGTGGCCAGGTATGCTCCATGTTTATAGCAGGCCTCTTCTCACACCCTGGGTAGCTTGGTGCCATCTTGTCATACCACCACCACCGGACCCGAGACAGAGACAGACACCCAGGGAAGTCTAGGCTCCCCAGACAGATAGCACTCCTAATGTTCTGAAAATGTCTTTGCTCTATACTTCCAGCTAATTCCTCCTCCTCCTCCTCCTCCTCCTCCTCC
>PVLC010003492.1:0-96685 GCA_004027655.1 Graphiurus murinus
AAGATCACATCAAAGTCAATCACTAAACTGACCAGGAGATAGGGGGAGGGTGGGTGGGAATTGGGGAAGGGTTAATGAGAAATATGTGCATGGATGTCTTTACCTGTACTAGTTTGTACCCAACAAAAATGTGTAATTAACCCGGTTGTACCCAAAAAATGTATAAAATTCCATGCCAAAAAATTAAAAAAAAAGAAATTAAAAAAAAAAAAAAAAAAAAAAAAAAAAAAAAAAAAAAAAAAAAAAAAAAAGGCAGAAAAAGCATCTTAACCTGTTTAATTTAATTTTGACTTATCTTTTCTACAACAGAAAAGTCACAGAAGGAAAAAATAAAACAAAGTAAAAGTGGGTTGTTTATCTCTTATTAGGATCCTACTGTGTGCTGTCTATATACATTAAGTCATCAAGTCATTAAGACTTCAGGCTCATACTGAGATTCCAAGGAAACTGTTTTCTAGTGCCTGATGAGAGCAGCAGAAGTTGTCATGTATAATGTTTAATTGAGATTCGAGTTTATTCTCATTTTCCTTTTTTTCCCTCAGGATCCCTCATTCTTCCCTTGGATGTCTTTGGGGAGTACTGTGTGTGTGTGTGTGTGTGTGTGTGTGTGTGTGTGTGTGTGTGTGTGCATTATTTTCCCCTGATCTTTAGTGGAGTATATTTTCCTGCCCCATTGACATGAGGCTCAGCCATATGTGTTGGTTAGCTTTATAGGTTAACTTGCCTGGAATATGTGGTGCCCAGAATAAACATTAATTCTAAGTGTGTCTTCGAGGATGTTTCTGGATGAAATTAGCATTTGAATAAGTAGACTGGGTAATACAGATCCCCTCCTCCCAAATGTGGGTAGACACCATCTACTCCCTTGAGGCCCTGAATAGAACAAAAAGACAGAAGAAAGGGGAATTTCCTATCTTTGCCTGATTGCTTAAGCAGTGATACAGTCATCTGCTTCCCTTGACTGTGACTTACATAATCAGTCATTTAGTTCTCAGAACTACAATGTCTGCTTGCCTGGGTCTCCAGCTTTCAGATGGAAGATGGTGAAGATTTTCAGTCTCCATAATTGTGTGACCCTGCTCTTTTTAATAAGTTTTCATATCTCCATCTATATCGTCTCTATCTTATTGGTTCTCTAGATGGCCCTGACTAACTCATCATGCGACTTGTCCTAGCTAGTGGACTATGGGTAGGAGGTGTCTATGCTGAGGCTAGGCCCTAAGAAGCCCTGCACGTTCCTTGTACTCCTGCCCTGGGGCAGCTACTGTTCTAAGGAGGTAGAGAGACATGTGAAGCAGACCGGGACCCACCCTACATTCTGGGGCACAGTCAGCTCAAGACAACCAGCCCTCACATGCAATCATGGAAATAAATGATTATTGTTTCTTGCTGCTGATTTTTAGGGTGATCACTGTATTATTGTGGAACTAGCTATTTTCCAGAAGAATGAGCTAGTTCTCCAATACTCGGTCTCACATTTACCGAAACACAACTTGGACAAACAAACTCTCTATAAAAGCCAGGCATAGCTTACCTTCACCAATTGCCGCATCCGTATGACCCTTCCAACTAGTATTCACCTGATATTTTTCTTTGGACAATTTTAACTCATCCTTTTAAATCAACATTTCTGCGTACTCATATCCAAGCACTCCCAAGTGTAATGTGTTAGCTTTATGTTTTGTATCTATGTCTGTATTTATATCCGTCTCTGTATCTATATCCATATATAAGTACATACTATGACGGTGTATTCTGTGTGTGCCTCCTCCAGTCCCCACTGACTATTCTTCTGGGCAGACTAAAGGTTTAAATTTTCTAGTTAGGTGGGACCCTGTGACTAAATTCTGGCCAAGAAATATTACTAATTTACTAATTTCCAGATCTGGTACCTGAAATCTCCTACACTCTCCTCTCTTTGTCTCTCTCTTTCTCCTCATCTACTGGATGGATGCAAAGAATATAGGTTAGGGCTTTAGCATCCTTAAATGTGGCAGAGTCAGAGAAGGAAAGAATCTTGACTTTTGGATGAACTTGTGGATCAGAAGCCTCCTTTCCTCTCACCTTACTAACCTGAACTGGATTCTCCCTGAGCAAGAAACCACAGTTTAGTTGTTTGCCCCTGAGAATTCAGGGTGTTTGTTTTAGCAGTTAGAGTTACCCTGTCTAATAAAAATACATGCCCCTTAAAATTAAAATATATCCATCATCACCTGGCCTTATCTTAAATACCACCTATAATCCATATGCCATACTTTGGAAACAAATCTCCATTTTACAGTCAAGGAAACTGAACCTCAGAGAGGAAAAATACCATCCAAGTGTGCACTCCAGTTAGAGCAAGATCTGGGGCTCAGATCTAAGATGCCTGGTTCCCAGTCTGGCAATATTTCCAGGAAAGCTGTCCGGGTATTTAGGTTACCAGGAGCTTTAGGGTCAGCTCCCTTCAGGATTATGAAGTAGCTTGTAGCATGCCCTGCCAGTGTCTCACATTCCCTTGGCAACACTGAGAGATGCTAAAGACTCCCTATTCTGATTACCTATAACTCTGCCTAAGGTGTTCTTTCACAGGTGTGTGTCTCATTTGCACTCAGTGATGGATGCTCTGAAAGTGGTCCTCAACCAAGAAAGAGAGGAGTAGTGAGTAACTTCCCCCCTAGATATAACTGGGAAATATTCTACACAGTATCCCAGAGGGTCTTCAGGAGGGATGGATTTTAGTTGCCCTAGTGTTAGCCTGATCATGAACACTCCCTGCCTTGGTTCTTTCCCTCTCAATCTTGCTTCCCTCTCCCCTACCTGATGACATGACAGAAAGAATGCTATAGACTTTCCTCACACATTCATATTCTGAAAGCCCTCAAACCCAATGTGGTGGCATTTGGAGGTTGGGCCTTAGGAAGGTGATCGGGTTTTGAGGATGGAGCTCTCATGAGTGAGGTTGGTGCCCTTAAAAGAAGAGGCACAGCTGGGCATGGCAGTGCACACTTGTAATCCCAGTACTTGGTAGGCTGAGACCAGAGGATCACAGGTTCATGCCCAGCCTCAGCTACTTAGTGAAGCTCTCAGCAATGTAGTGAGACCCTGTTTCCAAATAAAAAAATAAAAAGGGCTGCATGTGTAGCTCAGAGATAGAATGCCCCTCAGTTCAATCCCCAGTACCACACACAAAAAAAAAGAAAGAAAAAGAAAAAGAAGAAGAAGAAGAAGAGAAGGAGGAAGAGGAGGAGGAGGAGGAGGAGGAGGAGGAGGAGGAGGAGGAGGCACAAAAGAGCTTGTTTCCTCTTTTGCTCTCTGCCATTGGCAAAGCAGCAGGAAGACAGTCATCTGCAAACCAGGAAGCTGGCCTTCCCCACACACTGAACCAGCAAGCACCTAGATATTGGACTTCCAAGTTTTCAGAAAAATGACTATCAGTATTTTAAGCCACCCACTTTATGGTATTGTTATAGGAGCCTGAGTAGATTAAGACAGAGTGTGACAGAAGTCATCTCTGAACAAAAAGTGAAATATGAACAGAGACTTGAATTCATAAAGGAACTAATGGGAAATGTCATGGTTTGGACGTAGAGTGTCCCCTGAAGAGCTCCTGTTTAGAATTGAAATAATTAAGTTACAAAGTTATAATCTCATCAGTGGATAAAGTCATTGTAGTGGATTTGCTGGTAGGCAGGTGGGGCGTGGCTGGCAGAGGCCACAGCCTCGGGGACTGTGCATTTGCCTTCTCTCCCCCTGCCTCCATGATGTGAGAGGCCTTTGTTCTTCCCCTCCCTCTGCCCCCCACTGCCATGCCCCGAGCTCTGCAGATGTAACCCTTGAAATCTGCATAACTGTGAGCAAATAAATTTTCCTTCTTCTAAGTTGTGTAGTGGTCAGGTTTTGGATTACAGCAGTGAGTGTTGACTGAAACGGGGAGAGTTGGGGCAAAAGGTTCACCACTTAAAATTGTCCTGGAGGTGAGCAAGGGCTTGGCGTGTCCAGAGCATCACAGTGAGGCTTGCATGGCTGCAGAGGGAGAGAGAGGAGAGCAGAGGACAATGGCTTGGAGAGGTGAGCATGGGGCAGATCCCCATGGAGAGGTTTGGATTTGCCAGAGGGAGGAAACAATTCAAACAGTGTTTCCTATGAAGGTATCACTACTAATCTCACTAATATGTACAGGGATGGAGGAGGGGGAGAGGGGTAGGATGGAGAAGGAAATATACCAGGTGCTATGTGCTTGCATGTTTTTATTGTTGAACCTCACTATGATGTGCACCAATAAACATATATTTCAAGAAATCTTAGGCAGAAAAGTGAGTTGACCTGATTTATTTCCATAGGTCAGCAATAGACCTTTCCAGATAATATGGAAATCAAGGCAACCCCTTTTAAACAGGAGGCAGCATAGGTACCCAACGAGGTCTACTCATGAACTCCCTCTTGAAGGAGAGGTGAGTGCTGCTGGGGCCCTGTGCCTCCCGACCCTGTCCTCTGCCTCCATTTGCACCTCAGTCTGTTCTGTTCCTCCGTCTGGCCAGAAATGGCTGGTGGACGTGGCCCTGGGTGGGCAAAGGTGCCCTCACGACTCTTCAAACAGGTATCTCGGGCCCCATTCTGTCTTCCAACCTTTACATTGCTAGCTGCCTCATACCAAACCCAAAGCAGATTTCATTCAACTGGGAAGGAAACATGAGCCCACAATTAAAAATATATTTTTCCCACACTTTGACCACACAAAATAAATATCTTCTTGCACAACACCCTGTTAACATTATTAAAGGAGGCTCCAGCAATATTTCTGTGCCCAGGGGAAGAATTCTATTACAAAAGTGTACAAAATGCGCCCTTGAAAACTCCAACAAGGGATCCTAGAAATGGCAGGGGAAAATTGTGAGCTCTAGATGTGAAATAATTGATTAAAAGTAGTCCAGACAGGCAGGACAACTCAGCCCTCTAAAGAGTCTCTGTCACCGGCCTCCCTTCAAAGGTGGGAAATTCTGCTGGGAAAGCAATTAGGTTGTTTTAGACTTGGAACTAAGCAACATGTCAAAATTAAAATGAAACTATGGAAATCCAAAACCAATCAATACTCAAAAGACCAATTAAGCCTGTCTTTAGACATGTAAATGATTGAAGACTATTGTTTGAGTTTTTATATTCATGAGGAGTCTGAGAAGTCTTAGGGTGTTATTAAGTTCTATGTGCAGTGGTTTTCGGTATGAGTCAAGATGACAAGTACTTGACAAACACTTTCCCCCCTTGGAGACACACATTTACTGTAGTTTCAAAGTGTATTTAGAGTTAGGTCAGAAATTGTTTTAAAAGGTGAGCTTATCCTTATAATTTTTGCATTTCTTACTCTGAATTGCCCAACCCCCATCTCTCCTCTGAAGTTCAAAATGATGGTTTGACAGTACAAATTACCTTTTTGTTTTCCATCTAGTATAGCTTATGGTTTTTATAGGCATATAAACTATTCTTAAAACTTAATTCTTTTCACATTGTAGCATTAAGAGAAATAGGCAGTGGCTATAAAAATCACTGCTAATTAAAAATACAGCCATTTTCCATGTTGATGGAATAAAATAATTGTCTTTTCATATTATAATTTAATTATCTTTATCAATAAAGGCACATTTTATTAAAATAGGCCATAATTGCAAATGCTCTGAGGCAGGTGGAAATGCAAAATCTTCCAGTATCTGAACAAGATTCCAAAGTTTGATTTGTAATTATTAAGATGGGTGTTTGAATACAAAATAGATCCATGTGCACTTAAGTCCTTATGATTTTGCTGACAGCAGAGATTTTACTTTAATTTCATTCATGTATCTTAACTTTAGAGACAGGGCTCAAATTGTGGCATTATCAGTCTCCTAACCATTTCTATACTCCAATTTTTTTCTCATAAAATGACGATAATAGTGGTAGTTACTGAAAGAGTTGTTGTGCACAGTAATTCAGCTAATCAGGGACCTGGAACAGTGATATCAAAACATGTTACTTATTCTCCCCAAGCCCTAGCATCCAGTTGTTGTGCATATAGTTAAGGCTTAGTAACTACTTATTCATGAATTTTGCTAGTAAGACAGACCTTTTCTAGAATTCTAATGATAGGCCAAATTGTGAAAGCAAATAAATTACATTGAAAGCAAAAGTAATATGCAGTGATTGACTTTTTCTCATTACTCTTTATGACTACCTCTGTTCTTGAATTTATTTATACCTTTTATATTTCTGTGGAGGAGATGCTATATAATGCTGTGGTTTCGGAATCTCTTCCCTACTCTATGTTCAGTGGTAATAACTTGAAATCGGCCATGGGAGGAATGCTTATGGCATAGAAACCAGCAAACGTTACAAACCATGGCTTCTCAAACCTTTCCTTGTCTGTTTCCTTCTGCCTGGCACACCTGCTTCCTCATTACCACCTATCCTTGGTGAGGTCCCCTCTCAAAGGTACCCCTACAATGAACTTTCCCCTGGTCTTCCCTGATGACTTGCCTTAGATATAACCTCCCTGTTCCTTGCTCGTACCTTTCTGAGCATTCTTACCTTGCTGAATGTGATTATAAGCTTGGCCATAAACTTTTCCAGACCCTGTACAAATTTGTCTCCCCAAGCAACCTAGCAGTGGGCTTTACACATAACCTCGTTCTCAGCAAAAGTCACTGAATTAATTCACTTATGATGAAAACTGGAAAAATGGGTCAGTCACCCCAAAGTTTCCTAATGTCCAGATGTTAATCTTCACTTAGGAAAAAAGAAAACTATGAATAGCTGATTAAATGCTTCCCTTCTCATCTCCATGGTTTCCAATTGTTCGAATACAAACATTCCCATTGTTTGTTTCTTAGCCATATTGTTTCCCTTGCTCAAACAGAGCAAATTTGCTTCTGTCTAGTGCTTCCTCTTAATTCTTTTTCAATTTAGTGCTTCCTCTTTAAGGAAAGGCTGAAAAAACCTAAAAATACTTATATCGAATAATAAATATTGTAAAGTGGAATTTCCTTTGTGTGTTTGGTAGGAAGAGCTGAGGTAGGTCTGCTGAAGGACCATGCCATCCATGCTCCTTGCAAGGACAGGTGAGTTGGACTCCAGCCTGATGCTTTTGCAGCATAGTATGTTTGCAAAGCAGCTTCTGGATTCCAAGTAAGGTCAAGACTCATAGAATGGAGCCCTTCAAATCTGCTTGCTTCCTTCTATAAACATAAAACATCAATTTAAAAAGAGATGGGGACAATGCAAAAAATAACACATGAGCCAGGTGTGGTGGTGCATGCTTGTGTAATCCCAGTACTTGGGAGGTTGAGACAAGAGGATTGCAGGTTCGAGAACAGCCTCAGCAATGTAGCAACTCTTAGCAACCAGTTGTTGAGGCTATCCTCAAACCTGCAATCCTCTTGTTTCGGTTGCACAAATACTGGGATTATAGATGTGCACTACCGCACCCATCTATATTGTTTATTTTTAAATATCTGACTATAGAATATCAAGCTTTTGTGATGATATTTTTTTCTTTAAAACCGCAATGATAGTGTGTATAGACAGAGCGCACTCTGACATTGTGGTTTCACATGATGCAGGCTTATTAGGAGAGTTATCTTGTTTTATTATTTTTAGATGTATATGGGTATGAGAATTGTTTATTCTGATGCATTCAAGTAAATGATTTTGGGAAAAAAGAAAACAAAAAATAAAAAGGGCTGGGGTGTAGCTCAGAGGTAGAATGCCAATCACCAGTACTCCCTACCCCCTATACAAAAGTAACACACCACACAAAGTACTGAAAAAAGTCAGCTAGAACAGGGTTAGATAAAGAAAAAGAGATAACAATCAAGAAAATAACAGGCAATTATACAATGGGAAACATCAGCATCACCCAAGAGTTTGCTTAGCGTGAAGACTGTGGCCTGACCAGTGGCTGACTGGTTCAGGATCTGTACTTGAATATGTTCCCCAGGTGATATGGGTATACATTAAATTTTGAAGAGTCCTGCTTTAAATTTAAAAAAAAAAGCTGAGTGTGATGATGCATGGCTTGCAATCTCAGTGCTTGAGAAGGGAGCTGAGACAGGAGGATCGCAGGTTTGAGGCCAGCCTCAGGAACATAGTGAGCTTAGTGAGGCCCTTTGCAACTTAATGAGACCCTGTTTCAAAATAAAAGGTAAAATAGGGAGTATATCTCAGAGGTAGAACACCCCTGGGTTCAATCCCCAGTACAAAAAAAAAAAAAAAAAAAAAATTGGGCAGATCAGGTGGTTATCTTCCATAAACTGAGATCAGTCTTATCTCCGGTGCACTTGTTTGCCTGTTAATCTGGCTAAGATTTGGGCATTTCATCCTCTGGCCCACTTTGTGATACCTGCCCTTCCCCTGCCCCTGGCAACCTGCTGTGCCCGATGCAGGCTCAGAGCCTCATTTAGAAGGGATTTTGTTCCCACCCCTGCTGCCTGCTGGCTGAGTGAGCACAGCAAACCCACTTGAGTCCTGCACGCTTCTGTTTACTCTACTTTACAAAAGACTGAATGACACTGGGCTGCCCAGAGCTTAAATTAATTAATGTTTATAGGGCACTTCAAGCCATGGGGATAAAAGCCTCTTTGAAAATACCTGTAATTATCATCATGGCTAATGAAGCTCCTGGCTAATTCCTCCTCCTCACGGGGATGGGGGCGGGGGGCGGGTGGTGGAGGGGCTGCCCTGGGGGAACCTTAATCCAGATTAGAAGGAAATTTACCTCAAATATCATTTTCTCTTCTTGGTCACTCTATTTCTGTTTCTCAGTTTTATTTTATTGTTTATGCTACTACAAAATGGATTTGGATGAATTAAGCAAGTTTATGATAAAATAACCCAACAGTTATCAATGCATTGTTTTTCTCCACCCTCCCAGCATGCTTCATTGCTTCCTTGCTGGAGAAATGGGATCCAAAGAGACTCAGAAGCTGGGCCTCATGTTGTGTACCTGTAATCCCAGTACTTGGGAGGCTGAGACAGGAGAATCACAGGTTTGAGGCTGGCTCAGCAACTTAGGGAGGTCCTTTGCAACTTAGTGACACCTGTTTCAAAATAAAAAATAAAATACAGCTGGGGGTGTAGCTCAGAGTTAGAATGTCCCTGGGTTCAACCCCCAGTACCAAAACCAAATCAACAATAACAACCACAACCTGAAACAGAACCAATTAGACTCGGGGAGGAGATTTCCCTAGAAAGTGGCTTAGAGGTATATGATGACAATTCTCTTGATGGTGAGGTCAGTTATTTGGTCTTGGGGTTGACCAACTTCCAGGAACATATTTAGAGCTGATTGTAATAGAGAAGACACTCTCTTCATAGGTTTTCTGCTCCAGGATAGTTGTAATTTGAAGTGATAGGTGAACACTTAAGAGCTGATGGTGTGTAAACAGATTATGATACAAGTGACATTTGGCACCAACAATTAAAGATTTATTAATTGGCGCCTTCTAGTTGTACATGATGGTGCGAGTGATGCACTCACACATGCAGGTAAGCATGCTTTGGCTGTCTGCTTCCCCACGCCTCCCTTTACCCTCCCTACCCCGTCTCTTCATTTCCATTGTTTGTATCTTTGCTGTCATTAACTGATTTTGGAGACAATGAAGGAATTGGGTGAAGAAAGTTAATGATGTAGTCACCATGCCTTTGGAAATTTATTTATTGTGGCACTGGGGATTGAACTCAGGGGCAATCTACCACTGAGCATATCCTCAGCCCTTTTTATGTTTTTATTTTAAGACAAGATCTTGCTAAGTTGCCCAGGGTGGCCTCGAACTTGTGATTCTCTTGCCTCAGCTACCTGAGTAGTTGGGATGACAAATGTGTACCACAGTGCCCGGTGGGAAGGTGGGAATATTTATTTATTTGTTTATTTATTTATTTATGGTACTGGGGATTGAACCCAGAGGTGTCATACCTCTGAGCTACACCCCCAGCCCCAGTTTTTATTCTTTATTTTTGAAACGAGGTCTCACTAAGTTGTGGAGGGCCTCACTAAGTAGCCGAGGCTGTCCACGAACCTGCAATCCTCCTGTCTCAGCCTCCCAAATACTGGGATTACAAGCCTGCACCACTAAGCCCGATGGAGAATTTATTTTAAAATGATCTGCTTTTTGAATTTGGGGAAAATCGGTTCCTATTTATGTGCATTAGAAGAACATAGTTACTTTATCTGCTTGGAATGCTTTTAAGGAGAGATGCTTTAGTTTGAGATGATCGTCTCAGGATAGATTAAAATGTTTCCGAAGCAAGTTTCATTACTGTGAGGTAAAGCTGCCTGAGCTTGAGGGTTATTGAATCAGGTCCTGGGACGGGGCACAAAGTGTGAAGTCGGATCAGTTGGGTGAAGAAGTCAGTCTAGAGCACTGGTCCCCCTCCAAAGACGTAGAAGCACTGAAGCTAAAGCACAAGCAGGGGCTTGACTGTAAGCCCCGAGATTTGGGCATCACCCTGGCAGCCGGAGCACAGGCTCCACTGCTTCATTTCCATGGTATCCCCAGCCTCGAGGTGTTTAGGATCCAGTGTTCTCTAGAAATCTTAATCTGAGTCCTGGAGGCAAATATACAGTCAGATTTGAACATGGACATAAAATTGATTAACTTGGCATTGGTCAGTTTAAGAGGCATTTATGATAACCTCCTTTGTCTTGCAGGATGAAAAGTGAGTGGTCCTTGCCTTCACCGGGCTTGTGAGTCAAATACAGAGACAAGACGAGCAGGTTTGTATTCGCTTCTCCCACTATAGGAACTTTGTGAGGGTAGAAGTCAGGTCTCTTTTACTTACTCTTGGGTCTTTATACGTAGTAGAAGCACAGTATATATTTTGTGTTGCTCTTATTAAGATAAAAGTCAGTTACAAATAACAGGAATAAGGATGGCAGGAATATTTAGGTTTGTGTGATGAGGTGAGAAAAAAGATGAGTGTTATTCACTTAAAGATTTGTTAGGAGGGCAGGTAAGTATGTTTGTGTCCTCCCCATTCATATGATGGAGTTGTAGCTCCCAATGTGATGTTATCAAGAGCTAGGCGCTTTGGAGGCAGAGCCCTCAAGAACAGGTGCAGTCTCCTTCTGAATGGGTCAGCAGAGAAGCCCCTTGCTCCTTTATTCCTGCCACTTTAGGAGACAATGAGAAGTTGGCAGAGTGCAAGCTGGCAGAAGGCCTCACTGGACGTGGACTCTGTGGTTGCCCTGACGGCACACTTCCAGCCTCTGCAGTGCTGGGAAACACATTCCTGCTATTTATCACCTTCTAGTCTCTGATGCTTGGTTATAGCAGCCCAATTAAGGCGATATTTTAATCACAATAATAATAAAAAACTAGACATTATTAAACAACTGAATATTTGTTATATATGGAGAGTAGCATCAAAATAGTAGGCTAAAAATTCCCAGGCTTTTTGAAGTTTTGCTATTCATATTCACAGATGGGGTAAAGATATTTTTTATTGTACTGGCGATTGAACCCAGAAGGGTTCTAACTTTGAGCTACACCCTCAGCTCTATTTTATTTTGATTTTGAAACAAGGTCTTGGTAAGTTGCCAAGAAGGCTGGCCTTGAACCTGTGATCCTCCCACTTTAGCCTCCCAAGTGCTGAGATTACAGGTGTGTGCCACTGCACCTGGCCAGTGGTGAGTTTTAAATTATTCCTTTGAAGTAATATGTGTCTTAGAAAAGGCATAATTATAATAGGATGCACACAAAAATAAAACTTTTATTTTTCTTCACTGTAACCAAAGCATTTTGCAGTGGGAATAACCCAAATCAGTAATCAGGAATATAAAAGGGTTAAAGAATTATTTAAGTCTTTCTGTAAATCATTGGCCAAGATAGAATCTGAATCCTGAAGAACACAGACATGAGTTCAAAACACACACCTTCTCTGTTCTTTGAATGCTGAAATCTCTATTCTAGGATAATAAGGGGGAACAATACACTGCATCACAGAACTTAGAGACACTTGGCTCGGCCAAAACCAGGCCGTTCGCTTTCTGCACAGGGCAGGGCTAACTTGGAGCAAAGTGTAAGTAGGTTTGGATTTGGTCTGGACAAAATCTTTGAGTCTTCAGACAGGCAAATCTAAAAATAACAGTAATGAGTGGAGTGTGAACTTTCTCATTCATCTTAATGGGGTTGTCAACTACAAAGTTTAATTATATCACTTATAGAACACCATGAGCCACTTAATGGTAGTTACAGGACTCAGAGGCCAGCAATTATCGGTGACTTCTAGCCCTGCGAGGTCTCTTCAGTCTCTTTATTGTTGTACTGATGGCCGGCTATGCAGAAGGTCAGTTAAAGAGTCTTTTTGATCCCAGTTGCCTTAGTTACGGACATTAGCTTCCTAGTAACTGGCAAATCCTCTGGGGAGCTCGATCTGTTGATGGGGTTGGTCATTCTGCCCAGGTGAATTGAGTAACTTATAATGCTGATCGCAATATCATAAAGAAAACTACACAAGATAATTCAGTAACAGCCAGCCAGTAAGTTCTATTTCTTTTGTGTGCCTGCCCCTCCTTTTCCTCCAGGGATTCGATGTCTCATTGATTAACCCAGAGAGTACTCAAATGAGGTGGAAACCCTAGCACACCATCTTTCCTTTTTTTCCCCCCTTATTCTTCCATCTAGTTATTTCAGGAAATAATGTATTCAACTCTACTATGTGCTGGACACTGGTGTAGAATAAACTTGGCTCCAAGATCTGTGGAACTTACAGTATACAAGTATACAACTGCTGATTTACTTGTGTAATTCCAGAGAGAAAGTTCTATGAGTGTGGCTTGGGGATGCTGTTAGTGGTGCATTGAATGATAGAAATCGGATGTGGACCACTAAAAAGAACCACATATGTATTTTTAAATTTTCTGAGCCATGCATGGTGGTGCACACCTGTAATACCAGTGCTTGGGAGGATGAGACAAGAGGATTGAAGGTTCGAGGACAGCCTCAGCAGCATAGTGAGGCTCCTAGCAACCCAGCAAGACACTGTTTCAAAACACAAAATGAAAAAAGGTGGGGAGCCGGGCATGGTGGCGCACGCTTGTAATCCCAGCATTCGGGAGGCTGAGACCAGAGGATCCGGGTTCGCGGCCAGCCTCAGCTACCTAGTGAGGCCCTCCGCAACTTAGTGAGACCTGGTTTCAAAATAAAGAATAAAAAAGGTGGGGGGTGTAGCTTGGACCTTGGGTTCAATCCCCAGTACCACAAACAAACAAGAAAAAAAATCTGGTAGTCACATCAATGAAAAAAAAAAAGGCTGGGTAAAATTATTAATATATATTTAATTAATATACACTTAATTCAATGTATCAAAATATTTCAACAAATAATCAATATAAAACTTCTCAGTGAAAGGCTTTACCTTCTTTTTTTAATGTCAAGTCTTGAAGATTTGGTCTACATTTGATATCTGTGGCACACCTGAAGAGCTTAGCACCCACATGTGGCAAGTGGTTATTGTACTGGCAGCATAGTTTTAGGTAGTGAAGGTCTTTATACCACTCAAATAATGAGGCAGAGCCAACCATGCAGAGATGTGTGCTCTAGACAGTGACTAGCAAGTGCAAAGGCTCTGAGACAGGGTTAACTTTTGAACCAAATTTGAGTTCAATTGCAAAATAAGAAAACATATGTAGATAGATATTCACTTTATAATGCATCTTTGCAGCCTTATTAGGAACTAAATTATTATTTCAAAAATTACTCTTTCAAAGTGCTCACATACTAAAACTGGCCATCATTTCTTAGGAGCCAAAATGAAATGACCAGTTCAATGGTGTAATAGTTTGGTTACAGTGAAAACAAACTCGGTGCAAAATGGAGCTTTTTTCCTCCCTTAAATGATGGCTAAGTAAATGCATCTTGAACATATTTTTTCTTTTGCCTTCAGACATGCAAATTTATCACAGTCTAGTGTGTACTTTACTGATAAATATACTAATTGTAGGTTCTACTTTCTAATAGCATTATCTATCTTCAAGACAGCATGCCATGAAATGTACATCTGGGCACCATTGCTTGTGTTTTATCTTTCTCTGGAGGCAGGCCATGTTTGACCCCTCTGCTAGCCAAGCAACATAATGAATTAATTAGAAACAAAGGTATGCTATCCACCGAAAATGAAAACCCACATGGAAATAACTCAAAGAAAATCACTGGATATATTCTCAAATAAAATTCTGATGTGTAATTTTCACGCCACAGAAGAGTTCTCGTAGTCACGTGATATTAGCTTAATGTGAGTCTCCATTTGGGTTCCTCCAGAGTTCTGCTCTGAGACCGGGATCTGAGTATACAAAGTTTATTTGAGAGATGATTCCAGGAAGCAAGAGTAGGAATGAGACCAGGAGGGAAGGAAGCTAAAATAAATAAATAAAAAAATGTGTAAACCAGCTCGTTGCCATTGTGGGCACGCTTTGGGGTCTGCAAAGAACACGGTTCACCTCCAGAGGAAAGAATGATTCCCCGGCTCTGTCAATCACAGACTGCTTCAGTCAGGGAGAAGGATGTTAATTCTCTAGCATGGGATCGGATTCCCATGTAGGCAGTGAAAGCCAGTGCTCAGAGGAACCCTTAGACACAGGGACACATATGTCTGTGGTTGGAATTCAATTGTTGCAGATGGGGATGGGAAGAACCAAGTGAATCCAGCTAGGTTACTGCAGAAGCTGCTTCAGGTACACGAAGGGAATTCACTCAGAAGCACACTTCTGAGCACTTCAGTTTGCCAAGCACCTCCAGATACATTGTCTTATATAATCCCTACAAGGCCCTTGAAGGGTGAGTTGAGCCGGTCTTACTATTCATGTTTTAAAAGAGGAACTGACTTATGCTCACAGATGGTAAAGAATCAAGGCAGGTATCTGGCTCTAGTGGAAATGGGTTGCCTTCCCAGCATCCCAGTCCACCACTTTAGGATGGCTGGATCTCATTGCTATCTACAGGGATGGGTTTCAGTTGGCTCTTGGCAATCAGAACATTGTGCTCTTAGTGCCACAGTGATTGGTTCCATACCAAGCATGTGACTGATCTGGATCCTGTTGGACCAAAGTGAAGTACTATAGCAAGCTAAATGGCTGAGATAAAAACAAAATATCTAAAATTATCTATCATCTATCTGTCATCTATCTATCTATCTATCTATCTATCTATCTATCTATCTATCTATCTATCATCTATCTCCAAAACATGGAACCTATCCATCAACAGATCAATGTATTATAATTATGGATACACACACAATGAAATTCTACTCAGCCATAAAGAACAACAAAATTATATTGTTTTCAGGAAAATAGATGGAAGTTGAGATTATGCTGAGATGAGTTAGTCACAAAAAGTGAAAGGTCAGATATTTTCCCTCATATATGGAAACTAGGGGGAAATTTGGATATAAAAGGGACTCTAGACAAAGGAAGCGAAATCCTAGTGGAGTGATGGAGGGAGCCTACGGGAGAGAGGCGGGTTGGGGGACGGAGACTTGATGAAAGAAACATTTCAGTGGACATGATGTGCATACACAAAATTATCAATGCCAATCCCAATGTTGTGCATGGAGAGAGTGGGTGGGAATTGGGGGTAGACTCACTGAATGCTGTGTACATGTATGTCTCTCTCACTCTGAACTTCATCATGATGTATGATTACAATATAAGAATAATTTTTTTTTAACATATCCATGAGAAGACATTTACCTCTGTAGTTGTTGACAGCTCTTGTGTGGACATGAGGCAGTCCAGTCTTATGATGAAGTTGATATCATAGATAGCATAAAAGACAGATGGAAAAAGAAAAAAAAACAGCAGAGCAGGATCCTTGGTGATGTCATTGACTCACTGGATCAACCTCTGCTGAAGCTGAGAAGCTCCTCTCATTGTTTCAAAAAGCCCCCTGGAGTGGGATTTTCTACCTTTTGCAACTGAGAACATTCTATCTGACTCCTGGCTGGATACTCCATGCCAAATGCCCTCAGCCATCCTAGAATGAAACTGTTTAAATGTCTTGTATGCAAAACATGGAGGAATTTTGCATATCATTTGGGAAACACATTCACCTAAATTATATCTTTTCATCTAATGTGTATGTCATACTCCATAGAAACATAAATGTAGACCAGGATATAGCTCAGAGACCAGCTCTAAGCTAGGTGTGTAAGGGTAAAAGTGGCAGGTAAAGTTAAGTGAATTTGTGGCTTACATAGGTACTTTTCAGTGAAAATGTTGTTGTTTTTTAGTAGGAATCCCAAAGTTCCAACAACAAAAGAAGAAAAAGAAAAACCAATGATATATAGACCATTGAATTCTCAATTTCCATTTGGATATGCCATGGTAGCCACTCCAAGGCAACTGGTCTACCTTTTTGACTCCCACATCAATTATATTGATTGAAGAAATAAAATACTCATTTTCCCAGCCACATAACAGTTTTTACCAGTAAAAAGGAAACAAATGTCTTCTAAAGGGAAATTCAGGGCAAGCATTTGCTTTCTTGATAAGGCAGGGAATATACTCCAGCATGCTCCTTTCTTTCTTTTTCCCTCCTTGGATGATAATGTGAAATCCGGATCTCTGGTGACATCTTGTAATAAGGAGGCAACAGACATGAGGACGAATGTCCAGGGAAGTGGAGTGAAAAGGCAGGAATAGTCTGGCTCCTTGACGACCTGTTCTTTATGTAGCTCCAAGTTTCTGATCTCTAGCATTTTCTTTCTGCCTCAAGAACTCCTTTTAACATTTCTTATAGGACAGGTCTGGAAGTGAGTTTCCTCAGTTTTTGTTTGCCAGAGAAAGTCTTTATTTCTCTTTATGCTCAAAGGATAATTTCCCTAAATATAGACTTGTAGGTTAGTGACTTTTTTCTTTCAACACTTCATGTCTGGGATTTCCATGTGATTCTGATTTGTGCTGCTGTGGCAGAACACCACAGTCTGGGCAATTTATAAAAAATAGACATTTATCGCTAGATCAAGGTGTTGGCATTTTGTCTGCTGAGACCCTCTTGTTGCATCTTTACTGAGCAGAAAGCAGAAAGACAAACTGACTGTTTGTGAAGCCTCTTTTGAAAGGGCCTTGACCCCATTAGCAAGGGAGTAGTCCTTGGTTGCCTTAGTTGGTGGTTTCTTTGTCAAGACAGTTCTACAGAAAGGCAGAAGTTAGGTTTCTTGGAGAAGTGTCAAGGCTGACTAAGCCACTTCTTGTGACTCCAGTAAGACAATAGACCTTAAAACTAGGTTTGTATGAGTAAAGGGAAAAAAGATGTCTTTTTGCTTGTAATTAGACCAGGAGCAAGTATCTGGGTGCCAGAAACTCCTGGGCCCAGAGAAACTCCATAAGCTCATGGATACCAGTGCTTGAGGTAGGTAGAAGCTAGTGTGTTTGAAAATGTCCACCTGGATGCAGGTTACCCCCAGGGTGGGCTGAGAGGACTCAGGCAAAGCATAGGCGCTAAGAAGATACTAGAATGCAGAACATAAGCCAAGGGTGCCCTGACTTTTTTAAATTAAATTTTACTATGAACTGAGCTTCTTTCTGTAGACACATATTAACCAGACCGTTGGATTCATTACCAGAACATGAGAATTTTGCAGATAGGGACAGAAGTGATTTTTAAATCTTCCTTTGGCAATATTTAGTTCAGAGACTGATACATTAGTTACTCATTAAATGTTTATGCAGGGAGGGAATTTAGGAGCCCAGGGAATAGAGGAATTTGGCTTACCTGTTGGGGCTAAAGAGATGGCATAGAATCTCATGGCCCAGTAATTTATATCATTATATTCCACTGTTACTTGGCTTTACTTTATTTCCTCATGTTTAGTATCAGAAAAATGATGCTGACTCAAGGATTTTTGTAAGGATCAAATGAGTTCACAAATGTTTACCAACTGCTTCAGGATTTCCACATTTGGAGAATTTAGAGTCTACAGCAGTCTCGCTGGGAGGAAAAGCAGGGGCTGGGTTGTGCTTGGCAGAAGATTGAGAAAAATCGACTGGGGAAGGCCTGGTGGACACAAAACACCCTCTCTGAACGCCCTTAGATTCTTAAGTTAGAACAGGGCTGGGCAGCTTAGAGGCATTTAATCAAATGCAGTGTTATTATCAGGCTGTGATGTATGCGATCGTCCTGGTTTAGAAATGTGCTGATAGCATATTGCTAGTGTGGGTCTTGCAATACATAGCTGCCATTGCAATAGGATGTCGTGACTCCCCAGACAGGAATCTTACAGTTTGCAGCAGAATTTACCCTTGAAGACACTAATTCCCCCTCCCCCCCGCCAGTTTTCTCTCTTGCTAATATTCATGTCCTCATGAGTGACTGTCAACCTCTGGAGTCAGGATTCAAAACTAGGTAGAACCCAAGCTTGGGTGAGGGATTGCTACAAAAAGATCAGACTCCCTAAGCTGAAACCCTATAGAGGAATTTGGTCCAAGGTGGTATTAGGGAAATCAACAAATGCATCCTACAAACAGAATGGGTCTGTGCTGTCCGCCTCCTCGTAGAGGCTGGGTGTCCTGAAAAACTTGCAAGAGGCTCTTCAGAGTGGCTGTCTGTGTGTGGCGTAAGGGACAAGCTGGCCAGGGGCCTCTGTAAAATCCAGATGTTGACCCTGTGTGATGGACACTTTGTATCTGAGATCCACATTTCATTCTGCATAGGTTGGGAGGTCTCCCCAGGGGCTTCTCCACTCCTGTCTTCACATGCAAATATGCAAACCTGTAAGCAGCCTGGATGACTCTTCAGGGCACAGAACACAGGGGAACTTCAGTCAAGACGGGAATCAAGAAATAATTATTAATCTGAGAGTGATATTCCGAGTTATTTCAGTGTGTTGGTATTTCCCCTCAAAGTTAAATTCATTTTCTTTTCTAATTGTGGAAGATTGCAACACACACATACACAGACACACACACGTCTTACCCAGAGAAAATGGGGTATTTTAGATTTTTTCAGATCTTTTCCTGCACATTTATGTAAATAGTTGTTTCAAATGCTTACATATTTAGGTTTGTAAAAATATTTACACTTTAATGTCAATGGATGAATTTTTAGTTATTATTTATATTAATTTAACAAATCTTACACAAAAAATTTAAAGTAAAGCACATTAAGATTAAATAAATCTATTTCTTTTTTATTTTATGCCATCATACTTTTAAAAAGATACCTTAATTGGTGCATTGTAGTTTCACATAGTGCTAGTGACATACATGCAAAAGGCCCTTGGTGAGCTTTCCCCCACTCCCTCCCCACTCCCCTTTCCTCACACAAATCTATTTCTAGATGGTTATATTATTTTCAACATTTAGATTTTATAAACAATGCTATGACGACTGTTGCTAAATCATCATGATATCCTTAATTTATTCTCAAAGTCCCTTTCATATTTTCACTTTATTTCTCTGGGCTGCATTCTGAACAAGTTTCTTTCTTATAATTCCTAGTATTTTCTTAAGCTACTGTTTCCCATAATCTCAACCCATATGTTGAGCTTTTGCTTTCAATTATATTTTAGCATCTCTAAATTTTATTTTCCAAACCTATTCCATCTTTTCTTTCCTTTTTTTTTTTTTTTCTTTTTGACAGTGAGTTGATCTTTTGTGGGATTTCACTGGGGATCCCAGTATAAGCCCTTCAGGGAGCTTTTCTGATGCGTTCTTTCAGACACCAAATGGGTATTACTAATGCAGAACATATTATATGTGTTGTTGGGCATGGTGCCACATGCCTTCAGTTCTAGTAGTTGAGAGGCTGAGATTGAAGTATTGCAGGTTCGAGGCCAGCCACAGCAACTTAGGGAGACCCTCAACAACTTAATGAGACCTTGTTTTAAAATAAAAGACAAAATAGAGCTGGGGGTATAGCTGGCCCCTGAGTTCAATTCTTAGTAACACACACACACACACACACACACACACACGCAAATAAAATAAAATAGAAAGAAAATGTATGTTAATTTATTGACCTCAAAATTCTTGGTGTATATCTGTGTGTCAAACCCATGAGGCCAGGTCTATGGCGATGAATTCTCAGAGTACATCATCCATAACTTTTTTCAGTCTCAGTTCTCACTGGCCTAAGACCTCATCTCTGTTCCCCATGTGTGTATTAAAACCTCCATGTGGCTGAGACCAGAAAACTCCCACAGGGCCTCCAGATTTTCAGCTCAGCTATTACAGTCTAGGATTTCAGGTTCTTTATTTTTCATCCTGGGGATATTTCTAGCTTTCCTGTAGGTCTCCTCCTGCATTTAAAAGAATCTTATACTTATCTGGTATTTTTACTTTGTAATAAGAGGGTTTCTGGGTATTTAGACTACAATGTTGCCAGAAACAAAGTTCTAAAGTATTTATTTAGTGCAGCTTTTTATGGGTGAAGTTGCAAATTTAAGAAGCACGTGCATTCTTTCATTCACCTCATACATGAAAATTCGATAAATACTATGCAATATCAAATGAAGTTAGTCCTCTTTGGAATGTCTTTAAGTAGGATGCAAGAGCATGATAATGAACATAAGATAGCTTTTAAGTAATTTCTTAGCTTTTTTATTAACTAAATCTGCATTCAACTTGCCTCTTTCTTATTGATAGTCTTTTTGCCTTTAATAGAAACATCTGTTTCATCATAAACTTTGGAAGTATAAATCCAAAAGACCTGAAAATGCCCATGGGATCATGATGAGCAAGAATTTTCTAAAAGCATGTCCCCACATTCTTACTCCTGCAAGGTGAAGACCTACCATATATAAACTCTCTCTTCACATCACTCACATATATTCACGCTGCAGGCTGGAAGGAGAAATGAAGGGAGCACTTCACAGGTCCAGCAGGAATGAATTGCTGCCCACGCTGTTATTTTTAGTGGCCCCTTCTCCTCATCCTTAAACTGTCACTGCCAAGTAGCTTTGAATGAGCTGCAACCCTTGAAAGGTCATAACCCAAGAGAGGAGGGATGCTAGCAACGTGCCCTGTGCACTGGGGAAGATGCGGATGGATAAAAAGCCATAAAGCAGACCATGTTTTCTCTTTTCTAGCATTTCAGTGGAGTCGACTGCAGGCTATTCCCCTGTGAAAGTGAAATTTTAAAAGAGCCGATTGCAAGCAAATCCATGCCAATCCCCAGTTGGCTTGCTTTCCCCATCACTAATGAAATCCAGGAGGGTCCTGAAGTGAGGTGTGACAATTTGAGAGGCAGGGTGAGGATCACAGAGGTGAGAAACCTATCACCTCTCTTTTCATATCCTGAGCAGCATATGGGCCAGACTTAACATGCCCATGGTTCTTGTGGCTGGGAGAGCAGATGGAGACCCGCTGCTGCAATGCCGCCTTCCCCCAGCCCAGCCTTTTCAAAGATGCCTTGACTGAGGGCGCTCACATCTGATAGCCACCTTGCACACCGAGAACAGAAACAAGCAGATAATTTCTGAGAAACTAGGTGGGTGTGTCCACAGGTGCTGAGAAGGCAGGCTGGGATGAGGAGTGACTGGCCCAGCCTACTCACCAGACAGGTGTGGGGTTATACTTCTGGCTTCTAGGGTAGATTTTATCTATCTGATGCAAGTAAATGAAGTTGATATTGGAACAACCTTGGGAGAGAAGCTGTGGAGCTCTAGAAACTGAGGTATCCAGTGTTATCTGCAGCAATTCTGCTTCTTACAGATCTCTCTGGAGACTCTCTTTAGATCTTGGAATGGGGACCAACCAGCTCTCTCAAAATGCATCCAAAGAGTCAAAATTAAGTCACCCAGAAGGTAAGGATAACAGGGGCCTCTTTGTGCTCAGTTTTCCTTTCCACAGGTTGAAACGTGGAGCCTCAACCATGCATGCAATGCCAAAGTCCTAGGGTTGGTGGGGTCACAAACTGGAGAATAGCCTAGGTCCTTGAAACACCAAGGGGAGGAGACTGCTTGCCAATCAGAGGTTCTGACTTAGATTTCTTCTTGGAGCAAAAATGAATTCATCAGTTTTTGTCCAAACAATTTCATGTATTTTAACAATAAATGACCATTCTGAGATTTCTTTTCAGTTTACTCCTAGATGAATTCTACTCTTTCATGGACTCCATGTTTTCCTTTTGCTGAGAAGTGCATATTGGAGGCTTTATAAAGAAATTGATTTAAGACAGAGTACTGAGGACAAAAATGTTTTGAATCTTTCATGTAAAATAGTCCCCATCTTGTTCTCCCTTGATTAGATGGATTTTTCTGCATATGGAATTTTAGGTTGAAAGCTATGTTGCCTCTGAATTCTGAAGACATTGCTTCGTTGTCTTCTAGCATCCAGTTTTGCTAACGAGACATCTGTAATAGAAAAGGTGCCGGGGGCTGCAAACAAGAAAATTGGAAAAGACAAACAGCCAGCATACATGTGGAAAAAAATTTATTACTAATAAATGGCCATCAGATATTAAAGGGAACCTATTTTTTCATTATCAGATTGTTAAAGATTATAAAAATGTTAATACTCAGCCTTGGTGCACAGTGAGAAAATAAGGAGATGAGAAAATTGGTATGAACTTTCTGGAGAACACATTTGTAATATTCAGTAGTAAAATCAATTACTTTGATCTCATTAGGTGAGATTGTTTTGTTTTCTAGCTGGAAACTTCTAAGTTCATCCTTGGTATAGCAAAATGTCATGAAGGTGTGTTTAGGTGGAGATCTTTTTTATTGATCAGCTTAACACTTACTAGTCTATTTTTATCTTCTGTTTTGTTTCAGCCCCAGGGAAATAGCTCTTTTATTATGTTCTTGATCTTTTTCTTCTTGTCTTCAGTTTTTCCCATTCTTTCTCTGTCAACTTTTTATTAGATGGATATTGGTCTTCCTATGTGGATCCTCTATATCTTTTAATTTTTCTCTCATTTTTAATATTTTTGATTTATATTCTGAGAGAAATTTAAACAATTCTTCTTTGCTTTCTATTGATTTATTTTCACCAAACATTTGAATAGTATATATTTTTAATCTTCATGTATTCTAGGTTCCTTTTTGTATCCGTCTATCCTTGTATGGTGGATGTGGTATCATAAAATACAACCAGTTTGACCTATGTAATTCATAATTAGAACATTTCAACATTCTCTTCATTAATTGTTTCTGTCAGAGACAGAAAACTCAGAGACTGATGTACTACATCAGCCTATTGAAAAATTTTTGTTTGGAAGATTTTTTCTTTACTTTTCTATTTTTCTCATCTTGACTCTCATTTTGTTGTTGCTGGCTTTCCTTAAATATCTGGGAATCCTTGGTTTTCTATCTTTATTCAAAATGAAGGGCCATGTTAATCAATGTGAATAACTCATGTTTTTCCCTATAGTCTTGACTATTATAAATAATAATTATAGAATAGAAAATCAATGCAATTTTGGGGGGAGTACTAGGGATTGAACTTGGGGCATTCCATCTTCAAGCTACACCCTCAACCCTTTTTTATTTCTTATTTTGAAATGAAGTCTCACCAAGTTGCTGAGGGTCTTGCTGAGTTGCTGAGGTTGGTCTCAAACCCAATATACTCCTATCTCAGCCTCCCAAGTACTGGGATTACAAGTGTGAGGCACCACATTTGACTTCAATGTAATTTTCAAAAGAATTTTCATGTAACTAGATATGTACTCATTTTAATAAAATATTTTATTTTTATATAATGTGCCTGTAAATTGACTACTATCCATAGAAGTTAGAAAGCCATTTATAACTTTAACTTCAGGAAATCGTTAACATTTGTTTGAGCCCCACTTTGGGTTGTCTTGTTAATAAAATTTCTCTTACAAATTTATGTCTTGAAATTTTATTTAATATTTTTTTAAAAGTTAAACCTTGTAGTTGTTTTGTTGGAAATGTTTTAGGGGAACGGAACCATATATATTTTTTTTAACATCAACATACTCTCTTATGTGTAATGGGAAACCCATTTTGATATTGGTGTCTATAATTTGGGACTATGATTTAATGAATCTTTATGCGTGTAAAGATTTTTAAAGATTTGTATAAATTACATGAAATTTGTATGGACACTATAAAAATAGTTGCATGACAATTGCAATTATTTACAAAATAGACATGTTATAGGAAATCATGTATTGTTGCAAAGGACATTATTTTACCCTTTAAAAAAAATTCAGAGACTGATGGACTATATCAGCCTATTGAAAAATTTTTGTTTGAAAGATACCAAGTTCTTTTTCTGCGACCTCACATTGCTACTCGTTCATTTTTCACACACAGAGCTTTATTCATGGTGGGGATCAGTGTAGTTGGAGGGTGGACTGATCTCATCACGGCGAGGCCATTCTACCTCTTTTGGTCTTCCTTACACATTTGCTCCATGTATGCTTCAAATCTGGAAAAAAACAAACTTACAGGCTGGAGAAACAAAGAAACTGCAATTTCCTTGCCTTAGTCCTTGGCCCATGATGAAGTAGAGAGCGGTGTGGTGATTGGAGCCAGACCCACCCTTGGCCATGGGCACTGCAGCCGACCCAAACCTAATTAAGAAAGATCTTGAATAAACTTGGGATAGAGCCAAGATTACTAGTCCCTTCAATCAATATTTTTGATATAAAAATTAGCATCTGGCCTGAATAAAAGGGAGCACTGTTTCATGCTACAGCAAAAAGAAAAAAAAATCCTCTCTTACTTCTCTTCTGACATTGTCTTTGGATATTTTATTGATTTTTGTCTGTGATAAGTTCTCAGAGCACTTGACTTGAAAATGTCATATCTCAGCTTCTCACTTGGAACAAGGGATGCCACGAGAATTAGAATGAGGACTACCTTAAACCAAAACTGGCATAGGTATCCACCTTTTCCAAACATGTAAACGGGTTTGACATGTTGTGTTCACTTATTCTTGGTTGAATGACTCCTGCTAATATATTAAGTTTAGCTGAAATAATCTTTTAAGAAGGTTGATTTGATAAAGAAGAGGATAAGCATTCTAAGAAAGAGCAGTGTCCCATCAGAGTCTTGGAAATTCTCTTTATGCTATGCTAATCTCCTTACAATTTAAGTACTGTTGCTTTCCAAGAAATCCATTATGTCTACAAAAGTACTTAGAAGATGGTGTATGTTGGAGTTCTTGGTACATGTCTGACACATGATAAGTTTCTAAAAATGATTGCATTGTTTTCTTTCAAGACACCACATACCTACTTTAGGAATAATTTCTAATCTTCACCCAGGGAATTTGCATGCAAATGATGAGATTGGGAACGTATGGGTTAATATTTGACTCATTTTGATGTCATTGTTATGCTGAACGTATATTTTAATAAGGTTGAAAGAAAACAAATTAAGACATCCCTATTTCTTAGAGAGACTCGATGAAATACTTGCTCATGAAATGAGGTGATCTGTGGTTCACATTAAAAATAATCTGGTGGGAGGGGAAGGGGAGTGGATGAGAAAGTGGATGGAAAGCCTGGCTATGAATTGGGTAGGTGATAGGTGTGTGTGGGTTCACTGTACTACTTGCTATACTATTCTATTTTACTGTACATTAAAAAAAATTCCATTATACATTTTATTCTAAGTAGATGCTTTGGAAATAATTTTTTAAATAATAGAACACAGGAATTATCTTCAGTAGAACAGAATTTTCTTGCCCAAGGTAACACCCTGTCCTATACCTCTAACCAGTGATTGGGTGGTAGTGGCAAGCCATAAAGACTGGTTTTCTTTCCTCTGTTTGAGATAACTCTATAGGGCCATCTCAATTGTCCATTGAATTGACAAAGGCCTTTGCTATGATTACACCACAGTTCCACTTTTTCCTAATCCTGATTTGTATTGTTTGCCAGCTCCAGTGGTATAAATATTCCCACTGTGGCCAATTTCAAGCTACTGGTGTGAAGTCACTGAATGAGGAGTTGTAAGGAGATTCACACCATTGGTTCTCAGGAAAGCGTAAGCCTGCCCCAGTCACCCTCCCCTCCAAATTTCTCCCAATGAAACTCCTAAATGCAAATTTCTACTTCAATTTCCTTTTCAGGGTAACCTAAACTAAATCAACACAAAACCATTCTTATGCTGCCAGTGTTGGTGTTTGTTTATTAAAGAAACTAACATTTCACAGGCAGAATGAAGTAAAATTAGTCATCTCAAATGCTTCAGTGAAACATACACATCATATCACAGACATACCCACATATACACCACATACTGTATATCATAACACCATAAGACAATGTCCCACAATAATTGCCTGGAAACGTTTAAGATACAGTTTACTTTTAATTTCCTCAACTACACAGCTAGGTAGAGTGTTCTGAGGGAAAAAAATTCAAATATGTTCTTCTTGCTGTTTTGAGACCAGGTAAAAACACAAAGAATTCACCAGTTGATGCTCTCATTGTCATTACCACTGCTATAAATCAATATTGCTATGTTTAACAGAGCCCAGGATTCATCTTCAGAACTTAGATTTTTGAGCCCGGCATGGTGGCGCACATTTGTAATCCCAGTACTTGGGAGGCTGAAACAGGAGGATTGCAGGTTCATGGCTAGCCTCAGCTACTTAATGAGGCCCTCCGCAACTTAGTGAGACTCTGTTTCAAGATAAAGAATAAAAAAAAAAAAAATAGGGCTGGGAATGTAGCTTAGAGGTAGACTGCTCCTGGGTTCGATCCCCAGTACCACAAAACAAAACAAAACAAAAAAACTTAGATTTTTGAATCAGAGTAGTCCGTTTATATATTTTCTATCTCTGAAGAAAAATACAGAGGTGCATTGCATGTTTGAAGAACTATTAAGAGTTTCATTAAGCTGGGAGTGGTGGCCCATGCTTGTAATCCCAGTACTTGGGAGGCTGAGACAGAAGGATTGCAGGTTCATGGTCAGCTTCAGCTACATAGTGAGGCCCTCTGCAACTTAATGAGATCTATTTCCAAATAAAGAATAAAAAATAGGGCGGGGGTGTAGTTTGGAGGTAGAATGCCCCTGAGTTCAACCCCCAGTACCACCGAAGAAAAAAAATTTACCATACTCAGGAGCTGCTGTTAAAATAAATAAATAAATAATCAGAAGTTGAAGTTGTTTTTAAAGATAGAAGAGGAAACAGGGGCATCTTGTAAGGACTGATACAGAAAAACTGGAGAGGAAATTTCACAAAAATGAATGACATGTTATTTTTCAATACTGAGTCAATTTTTCTAGAGCAAGTTTACTTGGAAAATGGGAAGAAAATGATGAGAAAAGGGTGGCTATAGAATAAACTTACTTTGCTTTATCAATATAAACACTTAAATATTAACATAAAAATCAGAACAATGTTTTTGCTATGACATTAGAGCCAACTTGTCTATCAAAACCTAAGGCAATCGTTATTAAATTCCAGCATGTGCTAGAATCACCTAGGAAGGCTTGTTAAAGTCTAGATTCCTGGGTACTACAGCCACTTGATTCAGTGGAGACCTGTTGTGGGCCCAGGGTTCTGCATGTTAATAGGCTTCCTAGTAAATTCTGAAGCCTGTGGTCTCTGTTAAATCAAAACATACTGAAAAGCAATATGGCTAAATATCCAAGATGCCATCATTACATGTAAATATTAGGAATGAGTCTATGTCATTTCCTTAGTGTGAATATGTATCCTTCTTAAAAATACCAGTTTGGAGCCTTTATCTTCTGCTTCCCTCAAAGTTGTTTCCTCGAACAACATCTTTCATTTCTCCATCATCTGATCAGATTCTCACCTCTATACCTTTATATTCTTGATTCTTTTGTAAAGGAAAAGTGTGTGTGTGTGAGTGTGTGTGTGTGTGTGTGTGTGTGTGTGTGTGTAGTAGGGTTGGGGAATGCACAACATTATAGTTCTGTTAAAAAATTCTTTTTCCTTATAGATCCAGCTCTGACATAATTATTAAGATCAATAATCCCTACTGAATTGAAATCATGGTCTTATTAACCCAGCAGTAGAGGACTTTTTCTTGTGAAAATCAAATTCCCATTATTCACAATCACCCTCTCCACCAATCACATTCTATCTGACATATACTATTACTATTACTAGCTCTATGGAGTTACATTCTCTCCTAATGCACTCAGAAAACATCCTACTTGGATTACAGTTGTTCTTATAATTGCATATTCAATGTAGATTCTCTGACAGAAGTAGGTCTTCTCTCATGTATGTAGGAATGTAATAAATTGGACTCCTGGATCTTAATGAAAGGGACTATCCTCCCTGCCCTACATGCTGGGTGGATAATGAATCAGACCCAAGTTCTTCCATGAAAGTGATAAAGGTAGACATTCCTGTTTAGGCAGACACCTGTCCACCTAGGGGCTTGAAACTCAAAGGGCAGGTGTGAAGGTATATATGAGGACTGAAGACAGGGTCAGAAAAGAAGGGAGATGCTTATTGCTTTTATACCTCAGGGAAGGCCCAGATGTCTCTGCCCTCTTTACCTACTGTTTCTTTTACAGAACTCTAGATAGTGATGCATTTTGGACAATTAACTAGAAACAATGTCATTCAAATGCACACATTAAGGAAGAAGGACCTACATGTCTTCCTTTCTTTGCACATTTATATGACATATGCTTTCTTTGCACAAGTAGTGTTGTGCCAGTTCATTGAGAAGATTGAAATCCAATTATCAAAATCAATCACTGAATGGGGAAACGGTGTTTTCAGGACCTCTGTCTTTTCTTCCTTTGCTAATAGTACTCTTTTAGTTCTTAACCTTTCATGAGGAACTTTATTACTGTGATTCACTTTTAAATTGATCAACTCATGGAGGTTATAATTTATACAAAGCTTTCCATGCCGATCACATTTTTCCTTGAACAAACTTTGAGTGTCAGGGCATATTGCTCCGTCCAATGCGGGCACTGTGGGTTAAGTTTCTATCTCAGTGCACAGCATGAAAGCGTGGGCCCATCTGTGCCACAAAGCCAAACCTCTCTTGAAGTGATTTGTTTACAGTGTCATTTGATGGAGTGGAATGTTTTGTAACTCATTCGAACTGTTACAGAAGCTTGGCTAAAAGGTCACCACTACTCTTTAGAGTTTTCAAATCTGGGCACCATCTGGGAGCTTGTTAAAGATAAGGTTTTCCACTGGCTTTTTCCATACCAACTAGGTCCAATTAGCAAAGGACTAATTTTTCAGAGTTTATGTTCAGTGTGTGTGTGTGTGTGTGTGTAAGAAAGAAAGAGAGAGAGAGAGAGAGAGAGAGAGAGAGAGAGAGAGAATGCAATCAAATAAATTACAGTCATTTGCCCCAAAATGTGCAAGCCCACTTTGCACCCAATCTGAGTACAAATGTCAAAACAACAGTGTTATTTAATAGGCCTGAATGGTGTGGCAGTCTTGAAAGAAATAGAATTTGCTTTTAGATGTCCTTCTTGAATCAGTCCATTCTTCAAGTGCAGTCTTGGGAGTCAGTTTGAAAGGAAATTGAATCTCACCATTTACTTAAAATTCAATAGGAAAATTTACTTATTCCTTAAAAGTAATAAAGGCAATGCAAGCCGAACATTCACTCTGCGTGGCACCGTTCAAGTTGTTATAATTTTACAGTTTTAGTCTAGGCCAAAAATTGGCTTGTGCTTGCTTTCTGATCCCCTTTTGATACAAGCATCTTGAATTTTCCAAACCTCAAAAGCTCAGCAGTAAAACTGTAGGAGAACAGCAAGAGGAAAAGGAAAGTTTCCTTCAAAGACATCTCCAGTTGCTGCTAGCCATTTCTGCTCTCTCCCTCAAAACATTAACTGTGTCTTTTGACACTTGTCCTTGGAAGAAGTCCAAATGTGGCAAACGGTAGAAGCAACACTGCTTTACCCTCCTGCCTGGAGCTTCCCACGCTATGTCTGAATGGTAGCTAGTACTTTTATGGGTGGAACAAGGAAGTTAGCTTCTCTCCACCACCCTCACCCATGTCTACAGATGAAATAAACATAGAGTGAGATTACTGAATTAACAATCGAAATCTTCTCTTTTGGTTGGAGCCCCTGGAAGGGACTGAACCAAAAAGGCTATACAGTAGCAGCTAAAACATAGGCTCATTGCCATTAAAAATATTCTAAGAAATGTGTGTGTGTGTGTGTGTGTGTGTGTGTGTGTGTGTGTGTGTGTGTGTGTGTGTTTCTAGAAGGTACTTGGAAGAGGGGAAACTTAAAGTTAGGACCATATTTTTGTTTCTGTAGTCAAGAGTCAAAGTCATTAAAAACACAACAGTGTCTCCCTCCATTCAATTAAACTGGTCTGGAAAACAAAATTGTCCTTAGGAAGGGGGAGAAATCCATTTATATTTCTTCTGAGGCAAGGAGGGAGGTCTTTCTGGCAAAGTCTTTATGTTCCATTCAGGACCAGGAAACTTAATCGTCAAGTTCAAAGCTCAGTTTTTCGTAGAGTACAGGGTGTGCTGACTTCCTGTGTCGGGAATATTTCAGTCTTAGAAGATCACCCATTTCGTCGAGGGCTTCCAAAACCTGCAATGAGATTGCCTTCCATCAGTTATCATTAAACCCCTAAGTGACCCTGCTTTGCAAAGCCCAGGTTAATGGCTTCACAAAGACTCACAGTCTTATTTTGCCAGCTTCTTTGATTTTAAAGAAACGGAGCAAGATCTGTATCATCAGATTGTGGTTTATAAGCCCTAGAGCAATGCTTGATGCTAATTCATTTTATTTAATGGTCTAACTCCACATTATGAATTTTTTTAAATTTTAATTTGAGGAACGTGAGGAGAGGAATAAAAACATTGGACCCATCTAAACCCTTTAAGGATTTTGTTTAAAATTTAATGACTTACATATAGTCTTGTGGAAGAAAAAGATAAGGTGGTTGCAGAATGCTTTTGAGGTTATGTCTTTAGGACACAGTAAATCAACCTGGCCAAGAGCAAAAGTAGAACAGCCTGGGAGCTAATTAGCATGGTCCTCAACCCTCCCAACTTTGATCTCGCTCCTGTTTTTAAATACTCATCTTTACATTCCGTGGAATAATAGAACTGAAATTCACAACCGACCGAGACCATGCCTATTTCAATTCTCTTACTTTAACTGGTAAATTTTACAAATGACACAACTAAGATTCAGAAAGTAAAAAAAAAAATGCACTTTTACTTCTAATATATCCATTTTTACTGCCTACTCATTCCATGGCATTGGACACACCTTTTTAGTGTCTGAGCCTGCTTTTCTTAACCCATCAGAGGAGGAAGACGATATTAGGGTCTAATGCAATGAAAAAGGTGAGTGAGGGTTGATAACATTAAAATCAGTGACAAATGGGGGTTATGAGAAATTCCTCAAACTAACAAAAGTTTAAAAAAGCCAACAATTTATTTTTAATTATGAATATGCTTTTACTGGTATATTGTTGTCTCACATCATTACCAATATATTAAGAGTGATTTATTTATTGGTCATAAGATCATGCATGTTTAAAATGTTCTTCCCTGTCCTAAATTTCCTATATCAAATCTATATACTACGAGAGAGCAGCAAGAGCTATCTTTTAAGTGACACCCATCTGGGGTGATTTCTAATGGTCTTTGCTGAAGGTAGTGTAGAGTAGCTCCGTGGTTTCCTAAGAGGACTACCTGAACACCTGGGGCATGTGCGTGAAGTCATGGAAGACATGGGAGGAAAATGTTAGGATTTCTATTCATTTTATCTTAACCTTTTTAGCTTCTATTTTATGTCTGTTATATAATGTGCATAATATATTGGGAATGCATATAGCATTTACAAATACGTTACTTTGAGCATGGTGGAGCACACCTGTAATTCCAGGACTTTGGAGGTTAAAACAGGAGGATCACGGGTTCGCAGCCAGCCTCAACAACTTAGCAAGGCCCTCTGCAACCTAGTGAGACTCTGTTTCAAAATAAAAAATAAAATAGGGCTAGGGACGTAGCTCTGAGATAGAATGGCCCTGGGTTCAATCCCCAGTACCACTATATATACACAGTTTATGTTAAAGTTTCCTGCTCCAAGACCACCCGGAGGCACCCGTCCTCACAGTTAAGTTTCTTTAGCTCACTGTGGCATGGACCAGCGCACTCCAGGGCCCCGTCTTCAGAGTGAAGGACCTGGGAAGGGCTTGCCGTTACACATGGGTCTGTGCTACAGATGATTTTAAGGAAGCAGAGACCAGTTCTAGGTTGTATGCTTTCATGCAGTGGGAGGGCTTCTTCAGCTGGCTATGTATTTGTAATTTTAATCTGACAGGCGAAAGGATTAAGAAGAAGCTAGAGCCATTATCGGTAAAGGAGCAGGCTTCAGTCAGAAAGCGAGATGTTGAACCATTTTGTTGTTTTGTCCCAAACCTTGTCTCTGACTGCACTCATCTCTTACCATGTATATTCTGTGTTTGTGTTACTGCCTTGATGCCCGGGCGGCTCAATGGGGCCAAGTTTCTCTCTAGTGTATGTGTATCAAGGAACCGCTCAAACGTTTCATGGAGATGACACAGCATCTCAGACGTTCAGAGGTGTCTCTCTAGATGAAGTCTCATTGCTCTGCCTCCTCCTCGTCCTGAGAAGTCACTGCCCTGTGAATCTTCCCCATTATGAGCACTCATTCCCACCTTCCTGTTCCCACAGTGCTCCATATTTCCTTCTCATGATGATTTTATTCTGTCTGGTAATAGCAGTAGTTGCTTGTTTACTTGTATCTTCTCCTAGACTTTTTTGTCCCAGGGTTTGCACATGTTGAATACTCAAGAGTATTTACAAAACTACATTGATATACGAGATTTCCATTAACCACAAATTGGTTGAGATGGCTTAGTTCTCTGATATTATTCAGTCAAATAAAAATTGAAATCAAGGGGCAAAAACTTGTAGTTTTGAATTCATTTTCACCTGACTTAGATCTAGATGATATAATTAGATCTATTCGTGTTGATTTTCCAACATAATTGCTCCATTGGGTGATAATTTATTATGGAAGATTTTGTGGTCATGAAAAATATCAGGACACAGGGAGTTAATGCTAAAAAATCATGTTTTGTTTTGTTTTATGTTTCAGAATAAGCAGATAGCATAACATTTGGCTACTCAGTCTTTTCTATGAAACTAAAATAATTACTTGGCAAGTCTTTTCTAAACTGATTTTCTTTTCTATCTACTGAGTCAATTACAGTGTTAGATGTTGTTGACATACCCTAGATTTTAGCAGTGAGTTTCATTTGTCATTAGTGTTATTCTCCTATGCCACCTAAGAGAAACCCAGAGAACCCCAATCTGGCTGAATATAGGAACTGCTCAGGCTTCAAGGGATCAGGACCAGAGATTCCACTGCCTTTGTGGTACTCACCGTGTCTAACATTTCCTGCGTATGTGACGCTGAAATACAGAACCGAGCCCGAGCTTCTGCCAGTGGAGTAGCTGGAAATCCGACGACCACCACCCCAATTTTTTTGTCTAACATTTTCCTTGCAAAAGCCCTTAGAAAAGGAAAAAAAAAAGAAGTTAACCAAAGAAGACAATTATCCTGCTTCCCCACAAAGGAATATGGCTAATTGATTTTTCTTATTCCTGGTATTAAGTAGAGGATATTTGAAGTCATTAAACTCTGTCAAATGCAATTGACAGAGAAATGGACAGTAACTTAAAGTCTCTCGTAATTGAGTGTATAGCATTATGGACCTGATTATATAATTGTGGGCACTGAGTCTTTGGCATTGAGCAGAAAATATTGATGTATGTGACTCTGGCTTAACAAGTCTGCATTGATAAAAAATCTTTCATCTTCAGAATCTCTAGAAATAATAAACAACTAACACAATGCAAGTACATAAAAAAGAGTATACATTAAATGCAAGCCTGTATGTTTGAAAAACTTAATAACAGTAATAGACTGTGGATGCTTCAAGAAGATACAGTTAGTGATTGTAATTGGAAGAATAGGATCTGAGTCGGTAGGATCCAATCCCAAGCCAATATTCCCACTCCAAAATCAAAGATTAGATTTTACATCAAATCAGAGATAAAGAAATAACAAGAGTCTTCTCATTTGTTAATGTGTGAATGAAATGAACATACCCAGGTATGTTCAGGGATAATAAACCCATTGACTGTGTTGAAGGGGACTCAGGCAGGAGGGAGGCAGAGAAAGAGGAGCATACACACAGAGACTTCATGCGCAGATGCTGCTGATGGGATATACGTCGTATTGACTACAAAGCTCTTTGATGCAGGGAAAAACCTTTGCAAGCTATGATTCCTTTCCTTCATCCTTCTAGCTTTCTTCTTTTCTAAAGCTAATCTCAGTAATGATTTTAGAATATTAAACTCAAAGTCTGTAAATTGCTCATGCTGAGAGCCAAGGTCAGATAAAAAGGCAAATACCCCCAAGTGAGTCTTTTCCCCCTTTGGGCTCTGTTACTCTCTGCAGGAAACCTTAATTAACCGAGTGGCTCTACCAATAAGTAAAATAAATGCCTCAGATCTGTTCTTAGCATTAAGAGGTTGCTGGTATATTATTTTAGGCTGGAGGCTGACAGCACCACAGAAACCTTCCAGTCATAACTCAGGAAGAATTCCTGAACCAGACACGGAGTGTTAGCCTGCTCGTCCATTCATCTATCTTGCAGTTTAGCAATCTGCCTTTGGGTTGCCTCATGCAGAAAGCAGGTTATCAAACGAAGCAGCAGAGACTGCAAAGACCTGGGGAACCCACAGCTTCTCTGGCCCCCTGGCTTGGGTGAGGCAAGATTTGCCCTTTGATTTAGACTGGGAAGGTTACAAGGCAATGAAGCTTTCTAGCTGAGAAAACTTGAAAACAGACGCTGTCCTTTCTCCTTCTTGATCACCCTATGGAAGGCTGCCCACGGAACTGTCTGGGATGAGAGCTCATAATTGTCTGAGAAACAAGTCAAGTGCTTTTATTGCTCGGCTACAAACCACCTGACCCATGATCTCAGGCCAGGTTTGGGGCTCTCAGAAGACACTTTTCACTGCCTGCATGTTTATCTTTGTAGCAAAGGAAGCTAGTTTTGCCAAAGAATGTAGAGCAAAATGTTCGACTCTGTTGATTCATTAGGCTCAGCTGAGGCCTCCCTGGAGCACTTTTGAATTTAAAAACATACACTACTACTGTTAACATCCTTAGGTTAATGTCTATATTGCACTGAACATTTTGTGTATTGAACCTCTGGGTTTGTATTCCTCAAAGCAAATCAGAGCTGGCATAGGCTCGAAGAAATGAAACTATGTGAAATGATAATAATAACAATACATTGACATTTTGCTGAAGGCAGCATGCACTGCTCTTTCAAGTATATGACAAGGTCCATGAAAGGGAATTCAAACCCTCCCGATACCACATACTAAACATAATCCATTCTTGACTATTTAAGTGTGCATTTTATGGATGAAATCACATTATACTGAACACCACAGATGATTCCAGTGGTAAAGTTGTAACAGGGCTTAGTTCAAAAGGATAACTAGCTAGAGGTTATCCTCTCCTTCTACATGGGTGGAAATGTGGAGAAACCACAATGTTCTAATAACATCAAAGGATTCAAAATGTGCAAATGAAAGAAGTGATTCTACACTGGCTGATACAATTATCTCCCTGTTTCAAAAGCTTCTCTGCATATAAACTTTGAATGGAAGAAGTGTCATAGAAGGAAACAAAGGCAGGCAGCAGAGCAAGCGCTGCCAGCAACTCCTGATAGCAGTAGATGCTATTACCTTTCAAACTAACCTGTTCTCAGTTTCTTTAAAAAACTCAAACAGATTTTTATTTTTTGTTACAGTGACTGATGCTTTTTGAATCACCAAAGATAACATTCAAGAAAGTTAAATATATACTTTTTAAAAAATGAGGTGTGAATTTTTTATTATAGACTAAAACTTGAGAGACTGTGCTGTGTGTTCAAGGCTGGGATTTAGGGCTTCAAATTGTGAGCTCTGCTCCCCGGAATCTACATGAACCTCAGAAAGCAATTGGACCTTGGTAGGTCTCAGCCTCCTCATTTACAAACTAGGGATAAGCATCCGACCCTCAGTGGGCAATCACTGGGGTTGAAAAGTCTCACTTTGCATATAATCAGAATTCAGCAATGCTAGCTTCTCCTGAAAATCAATCTTAAGTTGGAAGGAACAAGATAGTTCAATACATCATCCAATGCCCATTGTCGACATAGGGCACAATCGATGCAGAGTGTAGTAGGATCTTTACATGCCACTTTCCTGGGAGTTCTGTTTTGATTAATGTAACTAAAGATTGCAATAATTATTTTTGGAGAATCATGCAACCATGGCAATTCAACCTTGTACTTAATTGGAACTACTACTGCTAATCATAATAGCAGGGTAGTAATAGTAGTAGTAATAAGGGCTATCATTGATTGAATGTTTACAGAACCCTAAGAACTATGGTAACTGCAGTATACATGTTATTAATAGTGGTATTAATGGCCAACACGGAGTAGCTCCTATATAAGAGGCAACATGCCAAATGTTGTGAACTTACCTTGTTTAATCTTCTCAACGATCTTAAGAAATGGATATTATTATATTCCATTTTATGCATTAGAAAACTGGGGTTTCAGAAGGTTGGTTCACTTGTTCCAGATTCCCCAGGCAGAAAGAGGCTAGGTTGAATTTTTTTTTATTCCAAGCCTCTTGCCATGCCACAGAGCATAACTTTTACATGAGACATATCATATAGTGAATTATTGAAGTGTGTTTGACATTCTGGCATGCTATGGCACAGTAGGGTGTCGATAGATGACGATAATGTACTGTATACCCTCAAAAGCTAGAAGAGAGGATTTTGAATGTGATAAGTGTTTGAGAACACAGATATGTTTAACCTGATCTAAACATTATGCAATTATACATATATTGAAACCTCACACAGTACCAATTAGTACGTACATTTTAAATATTTTTATATGTCAGCTTAAATTGATTTAATTACATAAAGGCATTTTACAAAACTATTCATGGGCTCTTCTCATTGGGCTGGCTCCTTTTTCCAACCTGTTGAGGTCCTAATTTGGCTTCTCCCATCAAAGACAGAACCACCCAGTGCATTCCTTCCTGCTGCCATTTCAGCCAGGTGCACTCTACACCCCAATGAGTTTATTTTGGATTCCTTCTTTGAGCTAATGATAAAATATTAGACACAATGTAAGTTTGGAATCTTCCTTCCAGAGCATACCTTTTCCCTAGCCACTTTGAATAACTGTAGGTGCCCTTTGGTGCTTTCTAAAATCATACGGTAGAGGGTATTTGATGATCTGCTATTTGGAATCACTGATATCACCTCCCCCTACTACCATCCTTTGCATAGAAAGCTGTGGTGTGTGTAACATTTCTGAGGCACTCCACCCTTGGCTTCTCCATGCATTGTTTTCCCAACCCACATCTGTGACTATAGGGCCAAGTGGTTGCTAATAGTGTGGCATGTTGAACAACTCATGTGTATGTTTGAACTACTTTTTATTTTGCTGTGGTGAAATGGCCCAAGAGCATGCTTCAAAGCTCATAAACTCATAACTCAGTCCTATACTCCATGAGTTTTCAACCTCTAGGCCCCATACCTCCTTTACTGGTACTTTTCTACTGCAAATGCTCTGCCAATCTGGTCATACTATTAGAGGGTCAAACAATGTTCTAGCAATAGAGTTTTGTTGGAGGGGAGTTAGACTCTGTAGAATTTAAGAAACATGCTGAATATTACTTTACACCATGTCCTTGGTCAAAGACACCAATAAATGTTCTACACTGAAAGAGGATTTTGATTAACTTCCTTTTAATAACATATAATTAGTCTCACACAGGTGGGAGAATGACTCATGAATAAAATTATCTGGGTCATACTTTTTCTATCCAATTTCAGAGTTGCAAGCAGTGGGAAACAACCCAAAATAGGCCTATAGCAGAGGCATAAAAAAGTTGATGTTAAGGGAATGAGCTTTGGAGCCAACCTAGGTTGGAGGGTGGGGAACTGCCTCATAATTTTATAGTTTTAATGCCTTTTTTTGTGGTCCTAGAAATTGAACCCAGGGGTGTTCCACCTGCTAGTTACACCCCCAGTCCTATTTTATTTTTATTTTTATTTTATTTTTTGCAGTACTGGGGATTGAAGCCAGGGGTATTCTACCCCTGAGATACACCCCCAGCCCTATTTTTTATTCTTTATTTTTGAAACAGGGTCTCACTAAGTTGCAGGGGCCTCACTAGTAGCTGAGGCTGGCTGTGAACCTGCGATTCTCCTATCTCAGTCTCCCAAGTACTGGGATTACAAGCTTGTACCAACACATCTGGCTTATTTTTATTTTGAAATGGGGCCTCACTAAGTTGCTGAGGCTACCTGAGAACATGAGATCCTCCTATCTCAAGTCTCCCAAGTACTGGGATTGTACCACCATGCCCAGCTGACTACTGTTTCATTTGTATCACTTTGAACTAGTTGTTTAACTGCTCTCAGCCTCAGCTTCCCCATAATCAAACTAAGGATGCTGTCTTCTGAGGACAGCCATGCAAATTCAATGGGACAAAACAGAGTCTGGTTATTTTGATGCTAATGTTGGGAGAACTGGTCTTCAGAAGTTATCCCCAAGAAAGATCTGGGGTCAGAAGGAAGCTCAGGATGATCCTTAATTTACAGTTGAGATAAGTTACCTCTCCAGACTTCCAGAGTTTGAAGCTGCTGGCAAGGAGAGAGGTGGGTCTTAGTACCCCATTCCTTTTCTATAAGACATGTGGAGAAATCTCTGCCGATGACCAGCAGGTAGCTTCTGGACTCAAGCATTCCCTTTGAGTGCATAATCTAATACCTGTACAGAGAAGCCTCATGTGCCAAAAGCGTCATCTTAGTCAGGTCACCTGGGGGCTGAGACATGACTCAAGAATCCTCGGATACTTACGCTACTTTACTAGGCATGTAGAGGAGCAGGGGAACAACGGGAGAGTGATCATTGCCATAGATAATGAATCCCATTTCCTTCAGTTTCTGTCTGAAGTATTTTGTGTTTCTTGCCAGTTGCTGTATTCTCTGTAATCCTGAAAGGAGACAGGTATGAAATTCGTCAGTTCCCATTGGGAAGAGGGAAGCAAAGGTCAGGTCAACTTGGCAAATGATCCTAAGTCTTTCTGGAGGCCTGCACATTGGCTGGGAGCGGGTTGAGAGGGTGAGGAAACAGCTTTGTGTGAGAACCTGTGGGCACTGACCTGCACCTGAAAGGCAGGATGATGCTAGATCCCATAAGCAAGTAAAGCCAGGCTCAGCCTTGGGTTGGTGGGAGGCAGAGGAGATACCTATTTGACATGGACCCTGTGTTAAGTGCTTTAAACACAGGATAAGGGAGTGTAATAAGTACACACACACACACACACGCACACACACACACACACACAGACACTCACACGCACATACGCTCACACAGACACACACACATACACATACCACACCACACCAGTTGGTATACGCCTTTTAGTTAAATTGAGCTGGCTCATTAAATTTCTCTTATCTATGTCTTTAATCAAAGGACACTTCATCCAACCTGATTTTGAAGAACTAGCATATTCCTGGATAGAGATCAGTCCAGCTGAGACCAGGGCTGTTTTGTGAAGACTTGGGTGGTGTTAGACAAGGGAGGGAAGAGGGTATCTCTGCTTTGCTCAGCCAGGAAAAAAAAAAAAAGATGGTGTTCAATATTGCCTAAAACAGAAGTATGAGCAAAATCTGTGTGCACGTATCAAGGGTTTAATGCTTCAGCTCAAATGTACATCCTCTGTCCCAAGTGTGTGTCCCAGTGCAGGGGTCATACACAGGAGATGAGAAAGGAATTAAAGAGCAGAAAAAGTTGTGAAGACACCTGCTTGCCCCAGTCTTGCTTCTAAGTGGGTAGGTGAATAAACTAGCTTGAATTAGACTGCATTCATTCAATGAGAATGAATAGGATTGGACATTTAAGTCCCCTGGAAGTCAACCCATTGTTTGCATCTGATGCAGGGCTGCTGTTCCATGGGAATGCGCTTCTATAGTTGGACTGATGGTCCGTAGCTCACCTCCATCCTGATTGGCCAGCTGTTCATTAAGACTGGCCAGAGGCCCTACTCTAGTAGTTTCCCAATATTTAGAATATCACTCATGGATATTTGGAACTGCCCAGATGGAAAAAATGTAAAAATTTCAGAACACATGCCAATTGTGATCATCTAATCCTGCCTTACAAAACTGGCCCCAGATTATGTTTTGAGAAAGGGTTGAACAGTGGGCATCTTCTGTTGAGTCTCTTTCCTTCCAGAGACCAAGACCCTGGGGAGGGTTGCCCCTGCCTTTCCTCTTTTCTGTGAGGGCTTGAGGCCCAGTCTCGGCCAATGGAAATCCTCCATCCACCTGATTATTGGCTCAATGATGGGGCACAACTTGGGACTATCAGAGTTTCTCTCAGATCCACTGAGGAAGAAGTGAAAAGATGGGGCAATCCTTAAACTACGTCTGTGCGACCACATGAAGGAAGCATGCTCAAGACGGTGCTGGCTCAGATGAAAGTCAAGGTGCAGAGAAGGCCTTGGATGGCACTGTTTGCACCCGTGGGTTCCCTGCCCAACTTGGGCTACACTTGGACTTCCCCACTGTATGAACAATAAAGGTCTCTTTGTGCCACCTACAAGCAAATGTGTCCTAAGTGATACGGGTGGTCACTGACTGGATCAGGTGGCTTAAGGAACAGTAATAATAATAACCACCACAACAATTTTAGTCCACACACAGCCAAAGTCACCACTGTTATAAGCACTTGACATTTAATAACTTAGTATTCAGGACAACCATATTGAAGTAGATACTGTGACCCTGAATTATACATGAGGGGAAGCCAAGTAACTTAAATTCACATAGTTGGTAGGTAGCCAAGCCAGAATGTAGTACAGGCAGTTGGGTTCTAGAATCTGTGCTATTAACTCCTACACCATAGTGCTCTGCCCAGGAAATGGATGGTGGCCCTCTCTTCTCAAGTTTAATGAAACTCTCATCCCTGCCAGCTGTTTACATTATAATTATACCATATATATTTATATATATTTGTAGTTGAGTTGAGAGGGTGAAGGCAGATAAAGCTTTTGACAGCCTCATGTTTTAAAGGGTTGAGTAGGACATTAAGGATTAGAATGCAGAGTCTGCTAAAAGGGAGTCCTGGTGAACTCCCTTCACTTTGGGTAGGGAGCCTGGAGATATGGACCCAAGGAAGACGGGTGGGCCAGTAGACTGGCCCCTGAAGCTCACTCTCCATATCCAACCTTCTCATATGTTTTCTTCTCACATGTTTCCCCCCAATACTCAGATCTTTCTTCAAGACTTTCTAGTTACTTATCAGGCTCAAAAGGACTTAACCTCTGCATCTCAATCAAGCTAATGACTTAATTAGAAGAATGGATATTTTGTTAAGTAGAGCATCAACAGAGGAGCAGGATGTAAAATGCTCCAATCGCTCATGCTTTTTTTTCTCTTCTTTTCTTTTTTTCCTTTTGTTTCTTTTCTTTTTTTCACAATTGGTCCAATTTCATTAAGTTCCAAGGTTAGCAAACACAACTTAGAAGCATAGAAACATGACAATACACAACAAAAGCTGTCAGATGCAATTGTATTGACTTTCCTATGTATGGACTATGGAAAGAAATCATGGTTTGAAAGTCTTTTCATGGTCAGGGAAACCATCATTCTGTTCCTTTATTTTATTTTCTACGTTTGTTTTCTGTTACTCCTCTTCATACAACTCCACTTCACAAGAAAGCTCCTTCCTTAACTCTGCTGACTCCCAGAAAACAGGCTGTGATGGAGAAAGCATCAGGCTTATTGTACTTTCTCAGGGAAATTGGCCTGTCTCTCCATCCTTGCCACAGACAATGGAAGGACGATGCCCTAGACTTGAGTACAGTCCATTTGGGTATTGGACATGGGTTATGAAATAATCTGTCATAGGAACCTTGACAAAGAGATGATAAATATAAATTAAACCCACCAGATTATATTGCTAGTAGAGTCTGAATGTGGAAAATTTACTAACAGTTGGTAGTAAAAATAGAAATTGAAAGACAGAGAGAGAAAAGCTTATTAGCAGAATCTATGGAACAGACTGAGCCATTAGTTGGCAGACATTATGGGAAACCATGAAGAAGAGAGGTGGTCAGTGCTAAGTCAGTTGGTACAATAGAAAGAGAAGATACAGAAACAGAAAAGGTGTATATAATTGAGTGGGGAAGGTAGACATTAATCAAAGAATGACATAAATGAATATAAAACTGCAATTCTGATAGGCACTGGGAAGCAATGTTATGTGATGTTACAAGAACTCATCTTAATGCATTTGGATCAATTCTAAGAAAGTCAAGAAATGATGAGTGAGTTGAGATCCAAAGAACGAGCAAGCATTAAGCAGAACAAAACCCACAGAAGAGTATGCCGGGTGGAGGAAACAAGAGCAATGGTGTTATGGCTTGCAGAACAGAGAGATTGAGAACCAAGGCAGATGCAGTTGAATGTAAAGTTGGGCAAGGCTGGAAAGATGGAAGGTTGTCTAACAAAAGGGAGGAGGGTTGAGTCTGCAGGGACTGAAGAATTCCACATAAAATGGTTAAAGAGGGGGGTGAATCTAGAAGGGAGACAAAACAGGAGCAATCAGAGGAAGAAGATATATCAGGAGATGGAATAATGTTCATTGAATTTATCAACATGACAGTCATTGATAACTTTTTCTCCTGGGGATTTTAATCCTGGGGATTCCAGGAGGAGATTTAGATTTTAAAGAAACAGTTGTAAGCATAGTTTTCTTTAATGCATAATGTCCTTTCTTTCCCCATCCACCTTTTTCCGAAAAAATAACAACATATTTTCCCATCTTCTAATTCTAGATTTGCAACATAAGTGTAAGGGACCTAAATACAGACTCCTTCTTGGTGCAAAAAAAGAAAGAAAGAAAGAAAGAGAATAGTTTTGTGACATGCCAAAATGTCCCTTGGAAACTTATATGTGCAGAGAGCAGCCTATTTGAAGTACCAAACTAGAAATTAAGAAGGAGAATATTTTCCTTTACTTAAAAAAAAATCATCCATACATCAAGACTCTGTGTTTAGAGAGATAAGAATATATGGAGGAGGGGAGACTGTGACCAGAAGGAAAAGAAGAGGGCCGCAGTAAGATTTGTTATAAAGGTGATTGAAATGAAGGCACAGATACACATCTCAGCCACTAAAATGTATTCCATATGGCCCGTCCCGTTGTGTGTTCAGCTCTTTTGTTGATTGTTAGCTGCACAATGAATAGATGACTTCATCAGGCTCAGCCTGATGATTCCTAAATGTTCCCCCTCAAAGACAAGAAGGATTTCCTGGCCTGGAAATGCATGAATGACTTAAATTGCTTTTCCCAATGGCATTATCTATGCACTTGACTCTAATGACTCATCTATCATTGGGCTGCCCAGCTACTTAATTGGCCCCGTCTGTCCCTTCTGTCTTGATTAACCCAAGTAACTGGATCATCAGCTAATGTCACCACTTCACTGCTTCTAGATCCTTTGGAGACTTGACCAAACAGATCATAATATCACTTCCGGGGGGGCCTCTGACTTGTAAGAACTGAATGTTTTATTCTTGCCCTGTCTTTTCTATCTTTGAACTGGTTATTAGCACAGCATGGTTGACAAGCTATTATGACACACTTTGTGGTCACCATGTTTTCTCATATAGGTCACTATAAATGCCTTTGAGGTCTTTGGAGTTGGCCAAGATACAGCTCCTTTCAATTACTCTATTGCTCGCTCTTTAAAATTGGAAACATTCACATTCTCTCTGAGGGCCTGGGGGCAGAGGAGAATTTGTACATATAAAACACTACTCATCTAGACAGGATGTGGGTGATTTTATTAATTATGCTGTACCTTGAGATCCTTGCTTGAAGAGTGCTTTATAAAAGTAGAAGGAATATTTGGCATGCATCCTTTGGTACAGGAACAGCCATTACCAGGATGGCACCTGGGTGCTTTGGGGATTGGGACTGCAAACAATTCCCTTTGAAACACTCAAAGGACCTAATTAAATAGTTTCTGATTCTTCTTCCATGTATTACACAGAAGTCAGGGAAGGTTCTGACTCAAATAAGTAAGTGAACAAGGCCACTCTTGCACAGACTCCAGGAGAATTTACATATGTGCGTATATTGCCAAGTTCTGGGTTCCCTGAGGAGACTGTTGAGTGGAAAAAGAACAAGATTTGGAGTTAAATGGACTAGAAATCACACTTTACCTGGACAACTTAAAGCCTTAAAACCTCAGCATTATGTGTAAAGTCACAGTGATAAGCCTATTTCCCAGGAAGATTTTAAGAAACAGGTTAAGGAGGAAAAGTCTTCAGTAGTATACCTGACATCCAGTCAGCATTCAAAGAGTTAGGTATCTTTTTCAACAGGGCAGGGTTCCCAGAAGCTTCAGTGTCAACCTTGGGATCATCTAGAGAGGTTGGCACAATCCCATGCCCAATCCATACCCTGGACCAAATCAATCAGGGTCTCTGCGAGAGGGATTGGGCATGTAGTTTGGTTTTCATGAGGTATAACCAAGTAGACTTGGATATCTTGGAAAATGCCACCATTTCCAGTCCACCCCTAAGCCCATGCAAGCTTTTGATAGGCACCTGACTATCCTGGCTGAGCCATGCTCCCTGGTTGGATGTGAAAAATAAAAATTGAGCCCATATGGAAGTCTCTTGTTTGGCATGGTTATATCTCAGCATTTCCTGAGTGCCTGGGTTCTCAGAGAATATGTTTTGTGGGGGTGACCTGCTCCTCTGACAGCCACCTGCTCCAAAGTGCTCACTTGACTTGAGATCAACCCCACGGTCGACCATACTCTTTTCATAAGGGTGGATAAAATCAGGGACAACCCCATCCGTGCAGACGACCCATGTGCTGCTGCTCATCCGGTCAGATGGCTGCATGTCTAGCCCCACCAGCTTGAGAGATGGGCTAGGTTAACAGAGGCCACGGATGCTTTAACCTTCCCTCCAATGCTGTTAAAACAAAAACAGCTGGAGCAGAGGAAGGAAAACAAATAAAACACAAAGCATCTCACTACAAAGCTCTGCAGTCCCCTAATAAAAACAATGGTCTGTGGTGTTTCCAAAAATATGTTTGGGACAACTCAGTCTCCCAGAGGGTCCGAAGGAATTACAGACAGTGGAAACTACCAGAATGACCTGTCTTAAGGAAGGAAAATTTCTTCCCTGTTGAACTGTTGGTATGAAAAAAATAAAATAAAATAAAATAAAAATAAAATGAGAGAGAGAGAGAGAGAGAGAGAGAGAGAGAGAGAGAGAGAGAGAGAGAGAGAGAGAGGCAGGCAGCAGGCAGGCATTTCCCCTTGCCATGTAAAATCAAGAAAGGAGAGACAGAGTTGATGAGATCCTGGGCCAATACTGGTGCCACTATCACTTTCTAACAAGGAAACATGAATATACCGAGATGCCACAGGGTGACTTTGTTTATAATTCCCAGGTTTAAAATTGGACATGCAGAAATACATACTACTCACTGCCTTCTTAAATTATTTAGCACACCACCACTGTTGGAACATAGACTAGATAATTCAAGCATATTCCCTGGCAGCATTGTTTAAAAAATGTGGTCCTTGTCTCTAGAGATGGAAAGTATCTTTACCTAAAACATTCCTCATCATTTCAGAAGTTGCTATTTCTGAAAAATTAACCCAGGGAAAATCAAATTGCTATTGAACAATACCTGCAGTGGTCTAAGAATGCCCCCTACCCCGTCTCTGTCTGCCAGTGTACCCTTGGCTGCTCCCCTGGCATGGTGAGGGATGGGGTGCTGGGGAGAGACCTGGGAATCAAGTTTCAGTGTGGCAGCAGGAACCCGGAGTCTGTTGTTTTAAGTACTGGACACCAGACAGGACATTTTGTTTCCAACACACTCAGGGGCAGAGAGATCCCAGTAAAGATCAAGAGGTAACGGGATCATAAGAATCACATTAGCAGTGACAAGCTTCCCAGTGGGGTGGAAAAAACAGTGTTTGGAGTGGTTGGCTGAGAGGAACACACATTTTTATCAGGCACCCAAGCTCTCCCTTTTGATGTCGGTATCCCAAGGTTACGGCATGTTTTATAGTCACACACATGTTCCGAGGGCTCTCCAGGCCACTCAGGCTCGCCCTGAGGAATGCATGCTGGAGCAGGCTGGATGTCAGGGTGGATGGCTGTCTGCATGACCTGATTTCAAGGGCTCTGAAGACTCCCCTGCCTTCCCCTCACTGCCAGCTGCTCAAATACACCCACAAGGAAGGATGAGAAAGATCATCGCCTGCATGCCTAATATGCGCCAAGAAGTGGTGTTTTGAGCCCCTTTACAGATGAGGAGACTGAGGCTTGTAGAGCAGGAAAGCATTACTCAGATGACATGGAAATGGATTGCGCCTATGGGATGCAGTCTTTGGAAAAGCTGACTAACTTGTTCAGGATGGTGCACGAGTCCTATGATCCATGAATACCTACATTCCCACCTGGAAAGCACTCACTATGTGAAGCCATGCCAGCCACTAAGGTAGGAGTACAAGATGAAAAAATTCTGAGACTGTTAGGAAGAAATGATCTAATAGAAGATAGAATAGTTACCAAATAATACACAATTGAAAATAAGTGCTATGAGACAGGTATAAACATTCCTGCTGAACTGTTTCATGAATACTTATTGAATGCATGATAGGATTTAATGTGAATTTGCATTTAAGTATAAAGCAGTATCTCAGAAGAGAACTAAGTATGAATATTTGCACAATAATGGAAGTAATTTGGGAGGCTAGGGGTCTTCTGGGGACACTTCTTAAGTGGAGGGGCACACCAGAGCCTTCTGGAGTTTTTAAAATTTATTTCACTTTATTCAAGTCTTAGAATACACACATTAGCCTCCCTTTGTAGAGATTCTGTTCTAGGATGTCTGGGATTGACTTTAAAAAAATCAGTAGGCAATTGTGGTGTGTACCCCCAGTAAAGAACCACTGCTCAAAGTCATACATTATACTGAGGTTGTTGATTTCCTAAAAATAATAGTTGATTATAACTGAAGACACCAGAGAACAGTCAGTCTCAAAGAATTTTTTCCTATCAGTCAGCAATCTTCATGTCATATTCAATTTGCCTCTTTTTCTATGAAGATGAGCAAGTTGCTCGTTGTCTTTGAGCCTCAATTTACTGATTCCTTATATAGGAATGGCTGTAATAGCTGATCAGTATAAATTTGTGTATTTAGCACCTATTATGTGCAAGTGGCTGTTGTATTCAGTGAGGGGTTAAAAGATTAGTACATCTGCTATTTTCAAGGGGCTTTTAAACTAGAAAAATCAATATAATCATAACAGAAGGTAGAAAACCACGTACCACATGAATTAAATGATCCAGGAGTTTGGTAAATTCATATCTTGGGCATGTAGGTTTGGTGGAGATTACAGCAGGAATGGTTACTTACATGCTTAGAAATTTGAATTGTCATGGAAAGATCATGGAGTCAGACCAGTGGAAGCTGCAGATTCCACCCCAAAGAGTCAGAATTTGGGGTGTGTAATGGAGAAGTCATGGCTGCATTGCAACCTGAAAGTGGCATTCTAAGGGAGATTAGAAGGATGAAGCTCATAGAATATAATATATGGATTAGGATAGAGTAAGAGCTGGAGGTGAGAAAGTAAGCCAGACAGCTAGAGTGGTAGCAAATGTCCAAGGTAGGTGGAGAGATCCGTATCAACAACTGTTCTGATTTGTGGTGTGGAGGCAAAGGACATGTCAGAGTACAGGTCCTGAGTATACTAACTGGTTAATGAGTCTGTTGAAAGGACTTGGAGAAGCCACACAAATGAAGGGGTCCACCAGAAAGCCACCTACATAATTAAAACCTCTGGTTTCCAAAGTGTTTGCTAGTGTGAGATGCACTGAAGAAGCCTCCAGGATGGATATGGAAAAAAATGGATAGAGAGCCTCCCCCCACACCTATCCCCCACTAAAAGAACAGTACCATGACTGTGCGGTCAAGGATCATGAACCCAAATTTCTGGGTTCAAAATCAATGCTACCATCTTGGACAAGGTATTTCATCTTTGTGTAACTTGGGGTTTTTACCTGTAAAATGGGAATGACAGTGATGATGATAATAATAGTGTCTATTTCATTTTATTCTATTTTGATACTGGGGATTGAACCCAGAGGCATTCTACCTTCGAGCTGTACGCCCAGCCCTAAATTGGAAACAGGGTCTCACTAGGTTGATGAGAATCTCGCTACTTGCTGAGGCTGTCCTCAAACCTGTGATCCTCCTGTCTCAGCCAAATACTGGGATAACAGGAGTGCGCCACCACACCCGGCTATAATGTCTATTTTATACTGTTATGAGGATTAAATATTAAGACTTTAAATTGAGTGACTAGTGCACAATACATTTGTAAAATTTTTAAAAAATACTTATTTTATTTCAATTGAAAAAAAAATCTATGGTTCAAAAATAGTAAAACCATTGATTTGAACCCAAACCTGACTGCCTGACTCAGATTTGTTCTCTGAAGTTGGCCCTGTGGCCAATATCACTATAGCTTAGCAGGCTGTCCCTGTGCCCTCCTCGGGGAACATATCTCCCAATATCTTATCTCTCAGAGTTGAAGTTCATTAGAATAACTTTCATTCTAGGTACTCAGTTGAAGCAGATGGTTACTGGTGGGAGGGAGAATCAACATTGCTGGCTTTGAGGGTGGAGGGTCACAGGGTGAGAAACAAAAGTGACCTCAGGAGCCAAGACTGGCTCTGGCTGACAGCCAGCAAAGAAATGGAGACCTCAGTTCTACAACCCCAAAGAACTGGATTCTTCTCAGCCACATAAGCTTGGAAGAGGAGCCTGCATTTCAGATAAGAGGGTTGCTGCTGAGCAGAGAACACCCTCTCCTCAGACCCCCTGCAAAAGGAAACTGATAGTCAATGGGCATTGTCTTAAGCCACTGTTTGTGGTCATTTGTTATGTAGAAATAGAGAGCTAAGACAATCCCTCTAGCCCAATCACATGCTTTTTGACCCTTCTCAGACATGGATCCACCTGCTTAATCCTCTCCACTGTGGCTGGTGAGACAGTGGCTTGGTTTTCTTAACCCAATTCTCCAACCAGAGTGGGGCTGGATGGGTTTTGCTACTTAATTAGAAACCAGTGCATGAGAAATGAGCCCATGTGAAAAACAAAGACCAATATGGAATACCAGCCCCCTTCACTCTGAAGATGCCGTAGGTGGGATGTTCTTCCCTTTTCCAGTTGTACTGAACCAGCATGGAATTCCATGTGTGTTACTTCACAACTGCCCCATCTCAGACTCTCTCCACACAGAGAAGACAAATGGAAAGAGGAATCTTCCATAAGATTCGTGGTGGTGTAAAAAGACATCTTGTTTGTAGAATGACTGGAAAAAAGTGGCAACTCTATTCTTTGGTCCTTATGCCAACTAAAAAACAGGTTCTTTTACACTCTCACAAGGGAAATTTTTGAAGGACTCCAAGCAAGTGCCAAATTTACTGGGCTGCCATAAAATCATACTCTTGGTTAACTCTTAAGATGAGCTAAATGAAGGAGTGGAAGGTTATGGAACAGTTTGCTAGCCATTTTTCTACAATCAGGCAAACATGCCTCCTAACTGCAGTTCAGTTTGTTGGCTAAGTTTGCATTTATTGGACAGACCTGAGTTGTACTACATGTACAGAAGAAGCAACAGAGCAGAGAGACGATGCCTGCTATGTCGACTGCTAGCCTGACCTGTGATTTTCACACACAAAATGACCAGGTAGGTTTTTACCTCCAACCCAAGTGATTAATCATGGACCGCGTAGGCCCTCAGTTGAAAGCCAGTGGAGCGTAGTACCTCACATCTGTTTTGTGTTAGCTATTGCTGAAATGCCAGTGGCCTGCAACCATTTAGAAAACGCAGCTCTCTGTGCCCTCTGTCTCTTTTTCAGCCTCTTTCTGTGTCCCCAGCTGGTTACCAAGTGGCAAATATATACAGGAAGAAGCAGTTAGTTCCTCCCTCAATAATGCCAAAGGCCTTCGATGCCAGGGCCCTCAGACGGTGCACTTGGAGTGGAATTCTCTGTCAATGCATCTTGCATTCATCAAGGAACCTCAGAGACAGAACTAATCCTTCCTTTCACTCTGGAGGATGATTGTTGCTGAGTTTGATGGAGAGAGAGGGTGGAATGGTAGGAAGCCAGTTTTGTCTTCACTGAACTCTTTGCTGTGACAGACAACAAGAAACATGAAAAAAAACCTTTAAAAAATATCCTACTTGCTAAAATGTGAGGGAAGTTGATTAGACAAAAGTTAATAATTTAAAATATGAAAGAGCCAAGTAATGAAATTCAATGCAGTAAAAATTACTGTTGTGATAATATTGCAACATGAAAATATGTATGGTTATATCATAACTATCAAAGGCTAAATTATAAAAGAAAAACACAATTATATGCATGTTATTATTATAACTATAAAAAATTTGCACCAAAATAGACTGGAAGGAAATATACTAAATTTATAACCATGATTGTATTTCAGTGGTGAGAATATAGATATATATATTTTTTTCTGTAACAAATTCCTACACTTTAGAAGTGAAAAAATATACATTTTTAAAGAAAGCAAAAAATTCAAATTGGGCATGGTGGTGCATGCCTATAGTTCCAGTGCTTGAGAGGCTGAGGCAGAGGAGAGCAGTTTTAAAATAAAATAATAAAAAAAGGGCTATAGCTCAATAGTAGAGCACCCCCGGGTTTGATCCCCAGTACCACAAAATAAAAATAAAGCAAAAAATTCAAAGAAATAACATAAACATATGCATTATTTGAGTTATAAATGGTTATATCATTTTTCCTGTTTACAAGTGACTTGTTTGCTACTAGTGAATATGAATAAATATTTACTGAGCATCTTTTAAGTGAAAAAAATAGGGAGTTAGCTGGGCGTGGTGGTGCACGCTTGTAATCCCAGCATTTGGGAGGCTAAGATCGGAGGATCCGGGTTTGCAGCCAGCCTCAGCTACCTAGTGAGGCACACTGCAACTTAGTGAAACTCGGTTTCAAAATAAAGAATTAAAAAAAAATAGGGCTGGGGGTGTAGCTCGGAGGTAGAATGCCCCTGAGTTCAACCCCCAGTGCTGCAAAAAATAAAAATTAAAAAAAAAATAGGGAGTTCAATTATCCTGGTTTTATTGCTTCGATCACAGTCTATTTTTGCTTTTTCTCAGAGAAGAGCGAATTTCTAGTAAGGAGTATACCTCCACAACAGCAGATGTGAGATGGGCTTTGATGATGCGGGTGGATAGGTCGTAGCTCCCAGAGAGCCTGCACTGGAGAAGACCAGTGGCTGATGGGAGACTTTTTTGACGGTATCTGATGTAAAAAATGTGGAAAGTGAGTAAGTTCCTCTCTTTTGAGCTGATTGCTGTCATCCAATGGACTCCTTTCTTTTGCCGCCGTCAATGCCCTAAATCTTCCCACCCAGTCACTCCTGGTTTTAAACCTTCAAACTCAAGTGTAAAAATATGTTTGCCCTGTACCAGGGACCAGAGCAAAGGTGGAAGGTCACAGCTGGAAGGAGCTGGTGCCACTTTCTCCAAGTCCACACTGGGTTAGGAGCAAGGTCACTACCTCACCTGCCAATCTCATGACCGACTTTCACAAATGATCAGAATGAATGAAATAATCCTTACAAAATGGTTTCAAGATAAGGCATGGTTATGTATTTTAGAGCAAATACATTCTAAATATCATTGTCCTCCTTTTATCTTTTCTTTGTAGAAGCTATATAAAAATAATTTTCAAAAATTAATAAATTACTTGAAAGTCATTGGCATTTTATCCAACTCATTCTCTCAATAGTTGAATAAAAATTAAGAAATTTCTTAATAATTAAGAAATTAAGGTTTTATAAAAATCTTTTTCAGAGTCTCAGATATGGCACAGTATGAATAATCTGGCAGGAACTCGCCCAATTGGACACAAAAACAGAAGCAAACAGATTTTAGTGCTTCTCAAAGTAGATGAAATGCTTACAGTCATGTTGATCAGGATTTTTTTTTAAATATTAACTTAATTTTTAATTTTTAAATAACTTTAATTTTTAAATATTAACTTAATCTTTTGTGTGTATGGTACTGGGGATTGAACCCAGGGGTGCTCTACTACTGAGCTACACCTCTAGCCCTTGTAATAGTTTTTCCAGGCTTCCCTTATGTCTGGTCACCTGGGTTAGCAAGGGGTGAGTGCTAACATGACAAACATCAGAGGTTTGATCCCTGTCCATGCCCATTCACTTCCTCTTCATCGGCAGTCCCAAAAGAACTCAAGGAAAACTGAGAGGAGGGGCTGACTCAAAATAAACCCACCCAATTTAGATAATTAGCCCAAGTGTCCATGTTTTAAACTTGCAGTTTTCAATTTTCTGATAATGGTGCCATTTTCTGTCTTATCATAACCTCTTTTGAAAAAAAAAAAAAAAAAAAGCTCTAGAGTTTGTATGTAACAGTTTCCAAAATATATATCTTCTCCTCTTCAGGCCTGGATTCTAGAGCTTTTCCCATTTAATGTCATTTTAATTTCTTTTGGGGAAGCACTATCTTCTGGGAGCCTTGTCCTGCCCCCAGAAAGCACATAGCATTGGGAAATTTAGAAACACAATGATGATATCAATATCTGCCATGTGGTGGGACTTAGTTCTGTGAGCAGAAACCAGATCTGGTTGTGGTAAAAGCCAGGCAAGTAGCCTTGAGAGTCCCTAGAAAAGGGAGAGTTCCATTTTCAGTCATTTTGATTTTCTTTTCTTTTATTCTTAGATACTTTTATTGTATTTCAGGTCAAGAGTTTATTAACTAAGTCAATAGAAAAAGATTGAGAACCTATCTCAAATGTATACCACACACATATAGTGCATGTCCAACACAGAGTCTAAGGAAAAAATGTCCTGGACTGAAGTCAACAACTGCAGCAAAAACTGGCTATCTACTCACCAAAATCATTTCCTCCTCCTAAGCAGATGATTAACTTCATTTCCCAGGCTTCTTTGTAGTTATGCAAAATCATGTGACTGAGTTCTGACCAATGGAAGTTGGGCAGAAATGTAATGTGCCGCTTCAGTCATGGCCTATGGAAATATAACTCAAGGTCCTCCGTGCCCCTCACCTTTTTGGTGGGAATTCTGGGAACCCAATGTGAAGCTGGAGCAACCACAGAGTAGAAGGAAGCTATGTTCCTGGAAGAGAACAGCCTGCCCAATAGGAACGCCAATCTTGGATCCTTTATGAGAAAAAATAAACTTCTCTTATGTTAAGCCACTGATATGTTGGGATTTGTATGTTATAACAACTGACCTTACAAAAAATATATTGTGAAAAGCTATGAAGAATTCAAAATCAAAATCCTAATGCCTCTTGACCTTTTTTCCTGTGTGTGTGTGTGTGTGTGTGTGTGTGTGTGTGTGTGTGTGTGTGTGTGGTGCTGGAGATGAACCCAAGGCCTTATATTTAGGCAATCCCTTTACTACTGAGCTACACCCCCATTTTATCTCTCTACCTTTTATTAGCCATAAGAGCATGAAAGGAACCTCAATTTTTCTGAGGGGATTTTAGATATACAACCTCTCATTACTGGTCACCAAATGTCATGAAAATGAGTTTCTTGAATGAAAAAATGTGAAGTACAAACTATCATCAAGATGAGGGAGTAGAGAAGGAAGGAAAATGCCATGTAGATATTAAGAATCAATTTACTCTTTTCAACTTCAGAAATGTAATCACCTGGACAGAGAGGATTAGCTGGTGCCCAGTCCCTATTCCCTGCTGATTACTATATATACAAAGTCAAATGTACTTCTGAGCTTAAGAAGATGTCTTTATAAGACCGGAGGATCTGGGTTTTCGGCCAGCCTCAGCTACCCAGTGAGGCACTCCGCAACTTAGTGAGACCCTGTTTTAAAATAAAGAATAAAAAATAGGGCTGGGGATGTAGCTCGGAGGTAGAATACCCCTGGGTTCAATCCCTTGTACTGCAAATTAAAAAAAAAAAAGAAGAAGAAGAAGAAGAAGAAGGAGGTGTCTTTGCAAGGGGTTCAGCTAACTGCTTGAATAATGAAAGGAAAACCCCTATTTTTGCTTTTGAAATTTGGGTAGCATTGGCTTGAATTATCCATTTCACTCACTTCGCTATATATTTGGTGTCTAGACAAATCCATAATATATGCAATATAAATCATTCGTTTACCAAAAGAATGGAAAAGTGGATCTAGATTTTGGACCATGCGTCTACCCACTCATCAAGTGATTATAACTCCGATATTTGAACCAAAATAATTTTGTAGGAAGCGTCCTAAGAAACAATGTGGTTAATGTTGATAAATGGTGTTTAGATTTCAAGGTTTGTCCAGAAAATCTGTGCTTAGCCCCAAATCTAGTATCCAGGACCCATTTGTTCACCCATTTGATGCTGAAGGCATAATTAAATAACAAGTCACTACCTGTTTGGAGGGTTGGGTTAGGGGTGTTTGTGAGACCAACAGGAGCAAAAACCTGCAGGGACCTGGAGGAAGGGAGTTATTTTCTGACTAGTGCCATCAAGATAGGGCTTAGAAGGAGGAAGAGGAGTTCAGGAGTTAGAGAATGAGTGTAATGGGTGTAGTCAGTAGTGGGGGTAGCTGAGAGCCTTCCAGATAGAGGAAAAACCTTGAGCAAACCCAGGGAGGTGCAAATACCTGGGCAATAGTTGGTGAGATGTGGCCAAAGTTTATTGAACAAAGCCATTCATTCACCATCATGACTTTGAAGAAAAAGAAAGAATTCAATTCACCAGTTCGGTGTGCATGTATGTCACTATCACTCTGCAGCACATTATGATGTGAAACTACAGTGCACCATTAAAAAAACAAAAAAAAAGAAAAGGAGAGAATTCTATTTTTCCTTAATTTATCACTTAAGCTTTGGGAATTTTATTAGCCATGATGGCAGGTGCAGTCTACTGAAATAAGATATTATACATTAGGAATTAGAATTTTATATTAATTTTTTAGTAAGTAAATTTCCACTGCTCTTTTCCTTTCTACAGGCATTACGGGTTGCTCAATTATAAACAAGTTGAGTATTTCCATGTATGTGATAACAAAGAATAATTTTATGATTCAGTAAGTTGGCGATTATTCTGCCAGTCTAGCAATGAAGTAACGGTTGGGAGAGCATGGATTAAATCATAGACATTACGATTATGTTTTTTTTTCTGTAGCCATTTCTGTGAAATAAAGAATGAGCTAGTCAAGGGAGGAATTCAAATTTAAGCACTGGCCTGTTAATTATAGCTAGAGTCATTCCAATTATTCCTGACTCAGGCTAACTTTTATATTAGACTGATGTAACACAAAAACTCTAAAATATCCAAAGATTTAGAACTTCAGATAAATAGGTCTACAGATTTAAAAACTGCACATTAGCAAGGAAGCTAAATGCTCAATAAACTATGTAGTTGCTATTTTATTCTTAAGTGAAATTGGAAGTTTATAAGAACCTTAGTGTCTTATATTCAATAATAGGCGCATGCAGTTGAGCAGATCATCTTTCTTAAAATAGTGCCCAGATCATGTCAACACCATATCATCAAAATTATAACCACAATGGCAGGATGATGAGTAGCCAAAAGGAGGGTGATAATTATAGTGCAAAGTCAAGCAGATCCCACAAAATTATAGGAAAAGCTATTCTTTCCAAGTTATGAATATGAGATATTTGGCCATATGCCACTCCCATAATAATGCAACATTTAGCAGCACTGCCACTGGGGAATCTGCTTTTTTCACAATTGAATTCTACCTATTGAAGGTGCACCGAAGAGAGTGAATTTAACTGATTATTACAGATACAGTCCACTTTATTATGAGGAACATAGTAGAGAAACAGCAGGATCTCAGTCAGATGCCTGATATCGAGTTGAACAATGCAATCAATGCTGCCACCCTGAACTCTTAAGCCTTTATTGCAAAAAGTCATTCGAAAGCACAGGCATAAAGATAAAGGGTGGCTGTACTGAGGGACATATGCTTTATACACTTAACCCATTTTATGTGGGCAAAAGCTCTGCCATTCCTAATGCCAAATGGTGACAGGGACTGGGGAGCCAGGTGAAGTGCTTGTAGTGATTGAGTGAGCAGGCTCGACATTTCAATTCAAATAGGAGTTGAAAGAAGCAGATCAAAACCATGTTTCCTGCTTTTCTTTTCTCTGGCTTCCACTTTTTTCTCTGCCTGTTTCCTCCTGTGTTTCTGATATGTCCCTCTACATCTGTCTGCATCTGCTCAAATTCCATCCTCAGCTTTCTTTGTTCCCCTCGCCACACATACCCTCAATGATTTCTTTTCCTTTATATGGAAATGTGGTTCTCAAACTTGAGCCTGCATCAGAATTCCCTGGAGAGATGGCTAGACAGCTTGCTGTCGCTACCCTGAGAGCTTCTGATTCAGAAGTGTCTGCTGCAGGTCTAACAAGACCCAAGTGATGCCGCTGCGGCTGCTCCCAGGACCACACTTTGAGAACCACTGCTGTATAATGACCAGTCACCTTTCCCTCCCATCAGGCACTCCCATCCTCATGAAACACGAAGTGATGATCGGAGACACATGGGCAACATTTCCCTACATCAATGGCACTCTAATAAGCATATAAATGTGATGATTAAACTAGTCATGGGACAGGCAAGAATAACAAGGAAAAGACTCTCTCTCCTTTACAGCTCTGTGCTTAATTTCTTCCCTTTCCACCATTAAAGACACTGGCCCCTTTCAACAACCATGAATGTGCTGTTTTCCCTCATCCTAAAAAGCCCTCCCTTACCCTTGCTTCCTCTCCGAACAGCCACCATCTTAGACCTTCCATTGCAGTATTTCTCAAAAAAGTGACCTGTCCTGTTTGCTCATTCCTAGATTCTCAGCCCTCTCAGTCTGCTCTCTGCCTCGTGGACTCTGCCCCCTCAAAGATCTCTCCTCTAAACCTGCTGTCCTGCTCCTTTTTCTGGTTTGGTCATGACCCCTCTGTATCATTCTGTCTTTGAAAACAGCCTTCTCTTGATTGTGGAGATACTCTTATCCTCAGGTTTTTCTCTTATTTTTTAATTCATTCTCCCTTCTCTTTTCTGTAGGGCCTCCAGCTTATTGTCTGTTTTCTCTTACTACAGTGCAAATTCCAGGAGATGTATTTTCTCTGTTTTGTTCCTTATACAAAGGACAGTGCCTGGCAAGCATGGCCTCTCAACCCGTTTTTACTGAAAGATAGCATTCTTATCTCTTTCCCTCTTATCTCAGCAAATAAACAGCGTGTGGCTGGAGGAGGTGGGTCACTGAGCATTGGCCTTGGGGAATATGTAGAGAGAGTCTTTGGGGTCACAGCAGAGAATGAAATGAAACAGTGTACAAAAGCTATTGGAAAATTTGGATGAGGAAAGGGAAGAAAGAAGACAAATTAAAAATATAATAGTAACTTTATCGAGTGTTTCCTGTGTATTGAACATCAGGCTATGTTCACTGTATCACATCATTTGATCCCCCTGACAGCTTCAGCTTGCAGGGGAGGAAATGAAGCTAGGAAAAGGCAAGCACTTGCCCTCATGAACAAATGGTGGGCCAGCCATCGGGCCCCACATGGTCTAGCTGCAGAACACACCCCCTTAAGCATCCATGCAATTCAACCTCTTATTTTCTCTGAGAAGTGAAAGATTATCCACAGCTGGGGAAGAGGGGAGAGGTGGGAGGGTGAGGATTGGGAGCTGAGCAAGAATGTTCACTGGAAATTAAAAAATGTGCATCGCAGACTCAAGGTAACTTGAAAAAGCTTCCTCTAGGGGGGTGTTCGGTGTGGTTTGTGGCTCCACCTTCTGTGACTGCTCACGCTGTGTCTGGATGAAGAAATGGCTGAGCTGCAATCTTTCTGGATCTCTCCAAAAGGAACCCCACTCACCTACTGATCCCGTCAGCTGCCACAACTGGTGTGGAACTGATCCCCGCTCCCAGTCCTGTGAGATAAACATCCCCACAATCTTATTTCACATAAATGCTGATCTGAAATCAAGCAGGCTGGCAAGATGGGAATTGAATCATGACATATTTATTAAGCTGAGCACTGAGTTTGACACTCAGAGGAACACCAAATTAATTCAAGGCACATTTCTTGCCCTTAAGGGGTGTAAGGCATTGGTTTGGCTGAGGGACCACCCAACATCCATTAAGATGGAGAAATCAAATCTCCACTCCGGGCTCGTGGCACTGCACAGTGACAGGCCAGGAGATTAAACGGGCCTTGGTGCATATGGAATGCACACCCGGCCCGCAGCCCCTCAGCCTGTGTGCATTAACTCCACCAGCAGCCTGGCTGCAGAGCGAAGGTGGCCGTTTGTGCATAAACATTGTCATTTCACTGGGACTGCTATTTCATCTTTGAACCTTGGCATCAAAGGAACACTGACCTTATTCCTGTAGCCTGCCTTTCTTTGAAGCGTATAGCTTTGCATTGCAGATTAAAGTGAAGACATTCATCAAGGAACAGATCTGGCCAAGCGCTCCCCAAAGTCGACCCGAAACAAAGCCTTGAAAGGCTCCAATCACAGTTGCAGTGGAGTGGGCTGAAGATGAAGGCTCAGAGCCAGGCTCCTCTGTCTCAGATCCTGTAAGGCAGCTCTAGCATGACACAGTGCATCCCTTTGAGAGTTGGCAACATTACCCTGAAAAGTCAGTCTGTCTCTGTAGAAAGGGGTAAACTAATGCAGTATTCCCAACCTGTCCTGCTCGTTTAATTTAAGGCAGGCATTGTTGTGAATGAGGTCAGTGTGATCATTCACTGCGTGCCTTTGAATTCTTCAAAAGACATGCCGGACAGAACCACCTGAAACTTGGCTGATGATTCTGTCCATTTGCTTTTTTACTACTTTTCTTTGTTCGTGTCTTTGAAAGGAAACTGTCCTATCTTTCTTCCGAGTTCTCCTATCTTGGCTCCAAGAAAAGAGAATGTACACACAGCATTGTTTTGTCCTCTTGAGATGGCAAGAAAAGCAGAGTGAGAAACTTTATGAGGTTAAAAGTAAGAACCAAATAATTCCCTGATTAGAAGGTTAAGAGAGAGAACCAAGAGAAATATTTCCCACTTTGGGGGAAGAAAAAAATTGATGAGTGACTAAATTAAAAGATAGATTATCATATCTTTAAATAAAATCTTTCTGCAGATCTTCAACTCTTATCAGATAAACAGAATGCATTCTGTCTGTGGTGAAATAGTACACCAATCCTGAGGAGGGAAGGAAATGATTGTAAAGTTGTGTGCATATAAATCAACTCATTCTGAGAACATAGCACTAAACAGTCAATTAATTAGTGAACGTTCTTGTTGGAGGCATAGGCTAATTTTCAAAATAACTTTTTTTCTTAGTTATCTTTAAAATAATACCAAAGGATAATTTTGATCATTATGAGACAATTCACTTACATATTAACTTAAATCTCAAATAATTGATTTTCCATTAAGAAGTGCAAGAAAATAATTAATCTAACTTTCTGAAAGCCAGTGGTTTTAGATCATTTAAAATATTATTATTAAGTAATTTATCTATATTTATGGTACTTGAGATTGAACCCAGGACATGCTATATAGATGCTTTACCACTGAACTACACCCCTATTCCCAAACCATTTTTTAAATACAACTTGACACACATGTAGAAATGAATGTAGCTCTACATAGCTCCAGTTTTAAAAGGTTGAAAAATATTTGCTTACCTCCCACTCTTTTGATCAATGAACTCTAAGCAAGGTGCGAAGTGTCACTTCCATGCTGACCTTCTGTTTTTCCTTACCTTAGTGACCAAGCCTTCAGCTAGAAGCAGCCTGAGTCACTCCCCTCATGAACAGAAACTGTTCAGAGAGCTGGATGATTTTATTAGCCTTGACACAGTCAAGACATAAACTTTGGTTACAGTTCAGCCACTGAGATTTTCAGGGTTTATTTGTTGTGGTCATCTAACCTAGCTTATCCTGACTAATCCAGGATCTGGGAGAACATCTAGTTCCACTTTCTTTCTGTCATAAGAATCTTTCCTACAGCATCCTAGAGATGTGTACAAATATTTCTTGAACACCTCAAGAATACAGCAAATAACAACAGCAAGCAATCATATAGTATACATAATTGTTTCCAGACCTATGTTTAGGAATTTCACATGCATTAACTTACCTAATTCTTATAAAACTTTGACATATAAATACCATTTGCCTCATTTTACAGCTGGAGGAACTGCAGCACATAGAAGTTAAGTATTAACTTAATTTCTCAGGGTTGAACAGATCAGGCACTTGCCTAAGACTTGCCTAAGGTAAGTAGTGTCCCAGGGGTCAACTCCAGGTAGCCATCTTCAGTCTGTACTAACACAACTCCCTAGACTGGATTCTCACTTCCTTTCCACAAAGACCATTGAACAAGATGTAGAGAAGCCTGACAGGCAATCTTAGAAAAGGCCTCAGGAACCAATCAACCACTACATTTATATATGGAGGAAAAGAAACCATGCTATGGGCCATTTTCCTGCCTTAGTGAAAAAAAAAAGTTCCATTTTGTGGTGTTCAAATAAGTATTCCAGGAGCAGTAGGGCTCAGCAGAAGGGCCTCAGTGGGTACTGATATGGAGGTAAATGGAGATGCTACTTTGGCCAGAACAGCCTTGCTCTTACAGGTCCCATATCCAAAATGCTTGAGACCAGAAGTGCTTTGGATTTCAGGCTTTTTGAATTCTATTTTAGAATATTTGCATATATATAAAGAGATAACTTGAGGATGGTGCCCAAGTCTAAACACAAAATTCATTTATGTTTCATATACATCTCATACACCTAGCCTTCAGGTAATTTTATAGAATATTTTTAGAGCATGTCCTATTACGCCCAGCCAAGTGGAGAATTTCCCCCTTGTGGCATCATGTCAGTGCTCAAAAAGTTTCAGATGTTGGAGCATTTCAGAGCTCAGATTTTCAGATTAGGGATGTCCAACCCTGTAGTAAATTTCTGTGTCTAAGTATTCTGCCACCTTAATAATATTGAGAAATGATGGATATTCCCAAATGTCTATTGAAATAGGTTCGGAAAGTCTCACTAAACAACAGAGGGCTTTCCACCAGCTGGGAGGGTGGGACACAAGGACTTAGAGCGCAGTGGCTGCTTCTGGAGTCAGTATCATTTGATACTTCCATGAACGTCCTCACCAGCTTGCCTGGCAGTAAAGACTGCGGTATTCATCATTGTATTCCCACTGGAATGTGACATGTGGAAGAAGCTATGTAAACTAGATCTGAAAGATAGAAGGAGACTTCCAAGAGGCATTGATGAAACAGTTATTTGAAAAGAAGATTTAAGTTCATTTGGGTTGAACAAAGTAGCACATTTTAGCTGAGGTGACCCAATGACAAGGCAATGACTGGGGCTATTGTGTGTGTGTGTGTGTGTGCGCGCGTGCATGCACTTCCTCATATGAAATGTAAGCAAATTAAAACATTGAATATTAAGTTGACTAGTTTGGTCTCAGGGAATCATAAGAGACAACCCAGGCACACACAGGCAACCCCCCCCTTTACTTCATTTTAACAAGATTTATCACCCAAAATTATCCAAATTTTCTAATTATATTAAGAGATAAATTAGACAGTTTCCTTTAACAAAGGATGTGTGTTTGTATTCATGAGTATGTGTGTGTGTGTGTGTGTGTGTGTGTGTGTGTGTGTGTGCGTGTGTCTGACAGAAGATGTAGTACATTTATCACTTGACTTGATTTACAAATTGGGATTCCTGAAACAAAGGTGTGTAGTTGAGGAGGGGGAAATGGATAGAGAGAGAGGTCTGGGAGAGGAGTTAGGGTCTGGAGACTCTCTTACCTTGTGTGGTCCCATCCAGTCCCATGATGAGTTTCACAGATCTGATGAGTTGCTCCGCTATTGGAGGGCTCATGGAGGTAGCATAAACAGCACTATGCGAGTGAACCCGTAAATAATCCACAAGTTCCTTAAATAAAGGAGAAAACCCAAAAAGAAGGCAGATAAATCTCAGTATAAGTGAGAATCACATCTAGCCCCATTCCCATTCCTTGCAACAAAAGACATTTGATTCTTGCAGCTCAAAAAATGAATGTGGTCCAACTTTCAATGGGTATCACTGACTGCTTATTTTTTCTATCCCCATTTTTCTTAGTCTCTCCCTCAAAAACCTAGAAGCTGTGCAAAAGTAGAGTGCTGCAAGTTTGGAGCTAAAGTCTCTAAGTTAAAACCAGATGTGCAAAGGAAAAAAAATGATATCTAAAACACTAGCTGAATACCTACTATGCGCAAGCACTGACTTAGTATTCAGATATGTCCAAAGAATACAAGGTGTTTTTCTTGCCCTTGAGAATATTATGTAGGATTGTGCTCATGGAAAAGTAATGGTACAAAAAGTAACAGTACATGGGATTGAGCACACGTAACGGAACTGTGAGATGTATGGGGGGGTATTGCTTGTTGGAATAGGTGGGGGATGTTCCAGTGAGAAGATAGGACTGACTAAGCCTTGAAGGATAAAGACAGATGAAAAAGAAAAAAAAACTTGCAAGAAATGGGTGGCACAAGGGAAAAATTACAGGTACAGAGGCAAGAAAGCAGAAATTTTGTGTATTTGATTGCCTGCAAAAAATAAAAATGGTGGTAATTCTTTCACTCTAAGTACCCATGCATCTTTGCAATCCAACTCTGCCAGCCCTTCTGGCAAGAAGCATCTTGGCTGGCCTTACGACTTGCTTTGAGCAGTAGGATGTGGCATAGATGATGGTGTGCTAGTTCTGAGCCTAGGCCTCAAGAGGCCTTGACGAATTTGTCCTCTCAGAACTCTCTCCAGTCACTGACCCAGCAACTGACTGTCACACATGAACAAATCCAGTTGAGAACAAAATAACTACTGAACTGAGCCCAGCCTACATTGTTCATGTACAGGATTGTGAGCTAAATAGAATGGATGTTTTAGTGACTAAATTGTGGGATGGTTTGTTACACAGCAAAAGCTAACTGATAGAACATATTTGGAAGATAGCAAAGGACAAGTTAAGTGGAGTCGGTGGGAAATTAAGCCAGAGACACTGGTTGTGCCTGGAGCAACTTAGAACTAGTGAGATTTTTTGAGTAACACTATTTGGAATGATGGGCCACTGCAGAATGATGGTTTTCGGTGGTAGAAACAATTTTTAACTTACATGCCTGACTCCTGAGGCCAATCATAAAGTTCCAGGTAAGTTTTCTGAGGGCCCTAAGAAGTTCCAACAACCTAATGCCACAAAGGGAGGGCCTGCAAATGCTCAGCTCAGTTGCTCTGGTTCATGACCTGGGCCTCTCAGACTATCTTGCATAAAACTAAGGGGTTGATGGTAACTCGATATGTTAGTAGTGATATCTTTAAAGGACAAGCCACATTCTTTTTAGGGTAACATCACAGCTTTTAGTCCCACTTAAGTGTTGCCTCTGGTCATTTCTTATGAAGGTGAACTGGAGAGAGCTCTTGGGAATTGAGATCATTTGATTTTGGGGAAGACCATATCCTCCTAACCCTCCTTCACTGGTCTCATCTATTCCTGCCTCTGAGTTTGGGATTGTGCCCTGCCCCTCACTTCTTTCTCACTTGAGGTATGTGTGGAGGTGGTTATTCACAAGCATTTTAAACATTCAAAGTTCATCATCCTCAGTAAAGTGGGTGGTCTGCCCCACAGGTGGTGAGCGAAGGTTAAATCAATAATGTGCTGACTCTGCTGGGCCTGCAAGGGAACCAGGGCCTCCATCTGTGCTTCCCAGCTCCTCCAATATGTCTTTCATTCTCAATGCCCTCTTCTACTCTTTTTTCTTTTCTGACTTCCTTTCTCCATCTTCTTCCGCACTTCAGATAGTTTATTCCTTTCATTTGTTTCTTTCTAGCTTTCTTCTTTCTCTATTCCTTCTACTCTGGCATTCTCCTTTTTATTTCATTTCAAACTCTCCATTTAAATCTTGTTTGCCCTCTTTATTCCCAAGTATCTCTCTCCTTCCCTTTATCCTTCACTCCCTCTCTCCAGACTTTCCTCTCTGCCTCTTTCCACTGCTTCTCTCTTTCCTTCCATCAAGTCTATATAAAGACTTACTGCTATTTAATGGTGCGCGTGCGCGTGCGTGTGCGTGTGTGTGTGTGTGTAGGGCGGGTGTTTGGGGGGAGGGAGTTCCAAGATGGTAGAGTAGGAAGTATAAAAGTCTTTTCTATCAAATAGGTTGGTCAGGTGGCAGTCATTTTAGCTTATAACTTTCGGTTTCCTGGAACTTTAAGCTGTGTTTCTTTGTCACACCACAAAAGTCAAAACTCCCACCTATCTTTAAACTAGCTAATCGCACAGAGCTGTGCTTTAAACTCGCCCATCGTGCCGAGCTGTGATCCCAAGCTCTCACTAATCAGGGCACAGGGCAGGACCACAGCAGGGATAAAACCCAGTGTGCTTGCTTACCAGACTTTTGTTGGTGGAACACCCTTTTTGCAAAAAATTAAAAATTTCCTTGCTTGTTTCTATCACCAATTCACCTTTCCCACAGTAGGGTGGACAGAAAGAGGCCATTGGCTGTTCCTTGGTATCTATTATCTGCATATATTTAAAATTAACTTGATGTCTTTTTTTTTTCTTGATGAATCACATAGAAATATGGTTGGGAGAGTTTTCCCCACACTTGAGCACATGTAGATGATGAGCTGACTTAGGCATCAGTCCTGTAGCCTCTAAAAGTTTGCTCTGGAGGCTCCGGGCATTTCAAATAATGCAGTCCTCCCTCTGCTGGTTTGCTGCAGCCAGGCTGCCCTTTGTAGCTTGGTCTTCAGCACATCCAATGGGCACCAGGGAGTACCTGCTCACAGGGTACCAGGGGAGCCATGCAGGAGGGAGTTGGTGGGCCATAGGTACTGGATGTTGGAGGCTCATGGGGACCCATGTCAGGGAAGAGGGGTTTCAAGGTGGTGATCTGGCCAAAAAGGATGTTTGGAGAGATACAGAGAAAGTAAAAGGCATGGGCATGAGCTACAATTAGGAATAAGGATAGCATCTTATGGGTGAAGAACGGAGGGAGAAGCTAATGCTTCTGAGATAAGAGGATGCCAGCTGTCCCCTTGAGGGGAGGGTGACCCAGGAGCTGGAGCATGGGCTCTCCGACCCAGTTGCTGGGTTCAAGCCCTGGCTGTGCTAATCACTGCTGTGTGAGCATGAGCAAGTGATTAAATCTTTCTGGGCCTTGGTTTTTCTTCTTTGCAAAATGAGATAACAGTAATACCTACTGGAGAGTCTTTATGAGGACGAAGTGGGTTAGTACATACACAGTGCTTAGAAAGGTGGTGCATTCTAAACTCCTGCTATAGTTGGTGATTACTGTTAATGGGCTGCCAATTCAAAGATTCTTATAAGTGGGAGCATGGGTGGGAGGAGAGGACACAAACACAAGACTCTTGAGAGAGTCTCTAGTCCAGCTCCTGTGTTTTGCAGAGGGTAATGGTCAAAAGTTATATAACCATGTATTGGTAGCTGCAAACCTCAAAGCAAAGATATTTAGCTCAGCTCTTCTCCCATCCTTAGTCAGTAGTGGCAGAAACAGTGAAAAGAAAGAAAGAGAGGCTTATGACAGATCCAATGCTCTGCAGGAAAATGAGCTTAGAAGCTAATGCCATAGATGATGTTCAGTGGTTTCTTGAGGCTCTGTTTTAAGAACTTTGTTCCATAATAACCCTATAAAATGGGTACTATTTTATGCCCATTTTATAGATGGGGTAACTGAGTCACAGATATTTATTAACAAAAGGTGTTAGAACAAGGATTTGGGACCAAATCTGGTTCTGCAGTCCCCCAGCCCTATACTATTATCTTTCCAACTCAGATGGAGAGTGAGCGTGGCTCAAGATGAGGGGTTTCAGGTAGAGCCCAGAGAACAACTAAACTTCTATTTTCTCTGTGGTTCTTCCCTGATTTGCCCACCGGGATTGTTCCTATTTGTGAGGAGACGAGAAAGGAATCCATAAGGTACTAAACTATAGCTAGAATCCCATCAGTCTTAACATTTTCCATGTCTATTCTTCTTTTTATTTTTAATTTTTTGGTTCTGGGGATTGAATCCAGGGGCATTCTACATCCCAGACCCATTTTACTTTTTAGTTTGAAACAGGGTCTCACTAGGTTGCTAAGGGGTCTTGCCATTTGCTGAGTCTGGCCTCGAACCTGCGAATCTCCTGTCTCAGCCTCCCAAGTACTGGAATTACAGGTATGTGCCACCATCTGTGGCTGTGTCTATTATTCTTATTTCTTCAAAGGGACTAGATGCTCCTTGTAAAGCAGAGATAGAGTTATACACTTCTAAACCCCATAGACATGGCTACTTAGCAGGAATCCAGAGCATCTTGATGGTGTGATGAAAAACAGAGGGGTTTCAGAGACTGAAAAAGGTTGGCAGGAGTCCTTGATGTATGTCCACACACACACACACACACACACACACACACACACACACACACACACACGAAAGAACTAAGCTGCATTCTTAGGAACAAGTATAGCAATATTCTCAGCCTAGAAGGCATTTCTGACCAAAACTAGACAAGGAAACAAAACAAAGTCTCTTTTGATCCCCACTTTCCTCAACTACAATTTTTTACAACATGAGAACTTTCATAAAGTCCCTCACAAGCATTCTTATCTTGAGTAAGTAGCTCACTGTCATCTTTCTCTGTTAAGATGAAGGCTGTCTGCCCTGCGATATTATTCCTTTGATGGAGTTCACTTTTTCTCAAAAGTCTGCAGGGTAAAGGCTGATTTGCTTGTGTGGTTCAGAAAGTGGGGTTCTTGGCACATCTGGGGAGTGTCAAGAAAGCCTGGATTCTTGCTTCTGGATTCCTTTCCTCCATCCCCAATTGGGCTCTTTGAGCCATGAATCAAAACTTGGCTTTGGTCTTTTGTAAGGCTAACCGGGGTTGCGTCTTCCTTCAGGGTGGGTTAGAGGTCTCCTCAGAGTGGGGTTTCCAGGACCATTTGTAAGTTCAAAATCCTGATTATCTTCTTTACCCGTAGGCCTGGAGTTTGAGGGCAAGGGTGGGGTTTTGGAGGAAATCAGACAGGAGACTCTTAGAATAAACATCTCGGTGTTCATTACATGACCCCTATTTACTTCAAGGACTGTTAAAGACAGCCACGGCCGAGAAAACCAGGGCAGAGCTGACTTCTGTGAGAGGCCTGTCTTTTCCTGGCACAGGGGCTCTTGGAGATAGTGATCACCCCAATGGGCATGTGGTGGCACAGTACTTGGGAGGCTGAGACAGAAGGATTGCTGGTTCGAGGCCAACCTCAGCAACTTACTGAGGCCCTCAGCAACTTAGTGAGATTCTGTTTCAAAATAAAAAACAAAATAGGGCTGGGGGTATAGCTCAGAGGTAGAACACCTCTGTGTTCAATCCCCAGTACTAAAATACATAAATTGAAACTACATATAATTTTAAATTCACATAACTCTTAAATTTAAAGATATGGAGGAGAAAATACATAAGTCACACTACTTCATGGGCTCATAGCCCATGAAGGAAACCTATTTATCCTGGTGTATCTCAGTCTCGCCAAACCTGGTTCAGATAGGTGTGCATCTGCCTGAATTTTAAATCATCAGACAATGTACATATATGCACTCCTAAGTGCCCTCCTATCTCCTGCTCTCAAGCCTTCTCAGGTCTTGAAAACTATCTTATGTGTTCAAGATGTTGAATCTTGTTTGGGGGCAGAGTATCTACCTCAGTACAGGCTAATAAGTAACTGCCTAATTCTCTAATTCCAGCTGCCATCTAGTGGCAAACTTAGAGACTGCACTGTGACATCGAACTGGAGGAGAAAGGAACGAGCGCAATTATTAGAGGAGTGCGTGATGCGCACCCCCTGCGTCCAAATATGCACAGAATGAAAAATTCAAAGGGCAAGGAAATGAACAAATGAAACAATTTTTATGCATCCTGATGAAGTAAATAAGAATAATTTTCATCATTGCTCAGTATCTACACCCAATGAACAGAAGTTATGTAGATAAGAATATCTCCATTTTAATAATATTCCAGCTGAGTTCAGGATGGAGAGCCTGGCTGGAACCCACTGTAGCTGGCTACAGACCTGGGCAAGGCATGGGGATTTGAATGGCAGCTTTCACAGAATTCATAGAAGCCCTGCTGACCGTGTCCCCAGGGTGTTCAGGTTTTGAGCAGACACAAGGCATCCTTTTCTTACCTTTTTCCCAGCTATATAACCTCCGGAGGCGCCAAAGCTTTTGGTGAATGTGCCCATGTACACGTCAACATCGTCTGGATCTAGTCCAAAGAATTCTCGGACACCCCGTCCAGTTGGGCCCACGGCGCCAATACTGTGAGCTTCATCCAAGTAGAGGTAAGCCTTGTATTTCTTCTTTAGAGCCACGATCTGGGGCAAATTCACAATGGAACCTTCCATGCTAGGGCAGAGAGAAATGCTCATAACTAACCTTCCGTAACCTTCCGGGAGCTCGGTCAGTCTCCCTTCTCACACATCCTAAAAAAGCCTGCCTCCACACCTCCACAGGCAGGTGCCATTCCTTTCTTCCTTTTTTATGCTTTTACTGGTGCCTTGTAATTATGCATCCTGATGAGAGTCACAGAAATACATTCGTGCATGTATGCTTTATTTGCTGTATTTCCCTTTGCCTCCCGGCCCTCCTCCGTTCTCACACACAGTAGTGAGGTTGGTAGTGATATCTTCATCTATGAACATAACGTTATTTGACTGCTTCCTTCCTCAAGCATTGCTTTTACCCTCCTCTTTCTCCTCCAACTCTCTTCCACTATTCTACTGGTCTCCTCATTTATCTGAAGTCTCTTTTGTTTCCTATTTTTTTCTAGCTTTCACATATATGAGTAATAACTCTTCACTTTCTGAGACTGACTGATCTTACTTAGCATAATATTGCCTAGTTCCATCCATTTTCCTGCAAATGACATAATGTTGTTCTTTTTGTGGCTGAGTAAAATTCCATTGTGTGCATTCTACATTTCCTTTATCCATTCATCTGTTGACAGCCTCCTAGGTGGGCTCCATAATTCGGCTATTGTGAATTGTGCTGCTATAAGCATGCATACTTTGAAGGCATATTTAATTTGGCTAAGACAACTCTCTCAACCTTGTGAGGCTGCTTCAGTATGTCTATACTACTTGAATAAAAAGAATTTACATTTGTTCGAGCCTCTTGTGTTATTACAGTTAATTCTTAAGTCAGCAATGAACTCACTCTATTTTTGATCCAATTTATTTGTAAAGTTGGTACTGTAACTAGACTGACCATTTTGGAGTCTAGGTGTTCTGCTACTTTAAATGTCTCCATGGTGACCCACTTTTATGCACCTGACATTGCCTTTTTGGTCAGGTGTGTTTGACCTAAATTCAGAGCTTGAACTGCCACAGACTAAAAGAGAGGATTAAAAACACACAAAAGAACTAATTTAAGACATAATTGCATTAATTAAAGTATAATAGACAATCCCTAGGGCCTCAGTTCAGTGCTTACTTGCAAATCGGTCATATTTTAAGCACCTGGTGGTGTCCTTTTTAAAAAAATTATTCCATTAGGGCAATGGAACTGAAGTTGAGTAAGCATCAGACTCCAGTGAAGGGCTTAAGGCTCAGATTGCTGGGCCTCTGCCCTGGAGCGTCTGATTCAGTAGGTCTAGGGTGGGCTGGGAATGTGCACACGCTGCTAGGAGATACCATGGCAACGGCCGGGGACTTCACTGTGAGCATCGCTCCTACAGATGAATCCTTTTTTTTTTTTTTTTTTTTTTATACCTAAGTGTTTTATTTTTCACAAATTGAAAAAACCCCACTCCAGCAAAGAGAAATGTATGAAATTGATCAATCAATAAAAATAAAATTTATATCTCCCTGGCACCTCTGGAACTCAGTGGATTTAAAAAAACATTTGATTTTCATCAATTCTCAGAACACTTTGGAAGCTGTGTCTACACTGCATGCAGTTTTGACTGTACTGATAGGAAAGATTTATGAAAACAAAGACTTACCTGCTTACCACACAAAGGAACGTGTCCAACAAGTCTAGCAACCTTTCACTTTAGTTTGAGAACTAATAATCCATTGAATCCAACTGAGAATTGAACTTCTGGCCTCCTTCCTAATTATTAGATTAAATTTAGTGTGCTTAAAAAATAGGCTCGTGTCAGGTCGATGCAGTCAAAACTGTCCAGCTGGTTGCTCCATTGCCCAGGCCAATGCAGGTGGGTTAAGAGAGAATATGATGATCCCTGGGGCATTTTGGATGGCTCAATTCCAATTTTAATCAAATAAAGACCAAACGGGTTCTAATTTTAGTGAGATAAAGGCTTACTGTCTATGTAAGTTTGTGAGTTAATTCCGACATTTTCTTATATGGATTGCTTGTTGAAGTCTCCGCTGAAGGAGGGAGCAGTGAGTCCCTCTGACTTCTCAGCTGAGACTGTGGCTACACCATTTAATACCTGGGAATCTGGGCAACAAACACCGATATCCCCTGCCTCATTTCTTTATCTGTAAACTAAGCACTATGATGGAGTCCTTCTCATAGGGTACTTACATTGATGACTAGGAATCACGCTTCTGAAGTGCCTGACTCCTTGAGCACTGTGAATTGTTACAGTTCTTGGGAGGAGGAGTGTAAGAGGAATTGCCTGCAAGGAGGTCTAACTTGAGAAATTGGGGGCCCTGGACAAATCCCTGTGTTGAATCTTCTAGGAAGGAGGCATGTGGGTGTCAGACATAATAAATGGTTCCAGGCTCTTAGAATCCTACAATTTTCTTCCCATCTTTAAAATGTTGTAAGTTGGCGACACAAACATGATACAAACCTAACATGCCACAAATAGCCATTCTTGTTCTGGACCTGGATTTGGTAGGAGGCAGTTAATGTTGAACAGAGTTTATAGACACTCGGCAGCTAATTAACCATCCTTCACTGGGGCTGGTTTAGCTAATGTTAGAAGCCTGCCCACCTGGTTTACATTTCTTCCTCTAAGATTAATGACTCTACAGTACTGCTGATTTCTGGAGTTAATGCAGGGCACACATAGAATCGTAGGGAGAACTGGAGAACTCAGCTTTTCTAAAGGTATATTCACTCCATTTTCTCAGTGTGATCAAATTTGAATTGAACCTTTTCCTATAGTGGGATATGAAGTCGGAGGCATGCATAAAAAGGGCTATTTATCTTATTCCCATGAATTGCTATAAAAAACAGTACCTAAAAACAATACAGAAAAAAAAGAACAGCATTTTATTCTTTCTTCCTGAATGAAAGATTGTGTTTTTCTTTTGACCGACTTCAATAGAAGAAAAACAAGTAAAATACAACTGAAGTGAAGATAATTCCACCAGTAAATTTGAAGCTCTGTGCAAGAACTTGAATTATTCTTAAACCAGCAAGTCAGTGAATCATTTCTTTGCATCTTTTTAAAATTACATAATATATTAGCTAAACTACAAGACCTCTTTTTGAAATCTCCCTCTCATCACCTTTTCCTCCATGTATAAACCATATTATAAATCATATTATCTCTGACAGGATTGGTAATTAAACCACTGGCTGTCCAACTTGCATGGTAGAAAAATCTACTTGGTGGGCCAAAAATATAACTCAAAATAATGAGAAAGAGGGAGAAGGAGAGAGAAATATTAAAAAGAACTAGAGTTTTCTTAGTCTTTGCATTTTAACTATAGAGATATAGGACAAAGTTTACCACTGAAGTTCTCAATCCTTAAATTTACACTGTTGAGGGATGAGAAGAGCTTTTCTAGTCTTAGACTATAAGACATTCTAAGACTGAAGCATATGTTTACATGTATATTTTTTTGGAAGGGCTGGATATTTTTTGATTCCTTTTCTTTTGAAAGTTTGGACTTCAACTATGCTAGTTTATATCCAGGTTATTTGAGATGATCTCCTCCTCCAGTATATTTTTGAATAATATTGTATTTCTCAATCACTATGAGTCAATAAGAAACCTAGACTTCACAGGGTGTAACACTGCAAAAACATAACTTGAAAACAATACTAGGAAAATGTAGATCAGAACAGTGAAATAATACTACTGGATTTTAAACCTCAAATGATGAATTCACAGAACTTTAGACTTCAAGTTTCAATCCTCCTATTTTACAGATGAAGAAATTGAGGCCTAGATAGGAAATTGTAAAGGTCAAAGGAATGACCTTGCATTTCCATGTTTTCTCCACTGAGTGTGGACAAATGGGCTGACTCTTCTATTTACTTTGAGTCTTTGTCCCACCAAGGCCACCTGGTTTTAATCCCAGTTATGTTTCATCTCATTTATTCACCCTGGGGCAATTTTCACAATAACTTCAGGGGTATTGAGAGGATTATTCAAGATTGCACATGTGGACTATTTAGCAAGTAGTAGACACGTGGTCAGTGTGATTTCCTCCTTTGATATCTGCCCTCTGGGTGGATGAAGAGCAAGCAGCCTTGCTATATAAGTTCATTGTTTTCCAACTTGCATCTTCCTCAATGAAAAGAAATATCATGATGAGGACAACCACCCTTTCTGTAGACTATCTTATATTATCTCACTTAGTACTTGAAAAAGACTCAAAGTAAATAGAAGAGTCAGCCCGTTTGTCCACACTCAGTGGAGAAAACATGGAAATGCAAGGTCATTCCTTTGACCTTTACAATTTCCTATCTAGGCCTCAATTTCTTCATCTGTAAAATAGGAGGATTGAAACTTGAAGTCTAAAGTTCTGTGAATTCATCATTTGAGGTTTAAAAGCCCTTTCTGATGCAGGCAGCACCAGAAGGATTTGAACCCAGATCTCAGGCCTGCCTCCAGATTATGGCTTCTCTATATTCACATAAAAATAGTAATGCCTAATGATCGTGGCATGTGGCTATTACTTTTATGAGGTTTCCTGATTTTTGAGTCTTAGTACCCAGATTTTTCTATCTTGATACCTGCCTGGATCTTTACTTTTTGTCTTTTCTCTTTTGGAGTTATGAAAAAATTATGGATGTGAGCTCTTTGTAGTGGGGGCACTTTGCCTATGGCAACAGACTACAATCAAGAGGGAAAAAACAGCCCTCTACAAGTTAAAATTCAAAGGTGACTTTGAGTAGATATTAACCAGATATGTGTCCATCATATACCTCTCAAATGAGGAAGTAGTGTTGTGAACTATTGATTTTACATTCCTAACCTTGGCCCTTTGAAAAACTCTATGAGAAGTAATTATATCTTTCGGTGGTAATTGTGAATTAGAGCCCTCAAAGGAAGGCTTTCCTAATGAGATTCACTCAAGAACTCTCCTTAGGCCAGCCTTATTTTGTAGACCTGGAAACTTAGGCTCTATGTTGTACTGAGGCTGTCAAAAAGGTACCCAGATTTTTGTCTATGAAGAAGGCCTTTTAGGTAATTTAAGGACAAGATTCCTGTGCCCATAGGATAAAAGGAACCTCTTGTGAGGGCAAGTCCTTTGAAAGTAGAGACTTCACTCTACATACATGTTAGGTTGATGGAGATGCTATAGTAGATTGCTTCCAAAGATGGTTGGCTACAAGTTCTCCTACCTTTGTATATACAAACCGATCCCCTCATCAAAAAGGTAAGGTCTATTTCACCTTCTTTGGAATCCAGGCTGGCCTTGTAATGTGATTTGACCAAGAGGGCATGGTGCAAATGGTGCTGTATCAGTTCTGAGCCAATCCCTTAAAACAATGGCAGCTTTTGCCTTTGCCCTCTTGAAAGCTAGCAGCCATGTTGTAAGGAAGTTGTGTCTGAATGACTGAGTGAAAAGAGACTATATATAGAAAAAGCCATATGAAAAAGAACAAGGAACACTAGTCAACAGCCAATAACCAAGGGCTGGATGCGTGTGTGTGTGTGTGTGTGTGTGTGTGTGTGTGTGTGTGTGTCTAGACAGATAGATGAGGTCTTTTTGGATATTCCAAGTAGAACTCCCACCTGAATGTAGCCCCAGGAAGGATCACCAACCAACACCACGTAGGAAAGAAGAACTACCCAGTTGTTCCAAATGACCCACAGTAGCATGGGAAATAATAATTTAGTCCTTTGTAAACCATTGTGCTTTGGTATGGTTTGTTTTATGGCAATAGATAACTAAGAAGTCACCATTGCTAATATCACCTAACTTGTGTTTTGGTGCCATGATGGCTTGAAGCCAGAAGTCCATACCTGGCTCCCTTGCCTGCTGACATCATGGTAGGCCAGGCATAGCCTTTGACAATTTCTCCTGCTGCAGTGGTTTTTCTACTAATGGGAATATTTGACAGTAAAATGCTGGTGGTCCTCTTAATTTTATCCATGGTCAAAGTGCTTAAAATATAACTTCCCTTTAGTGGAGTCAAGTTTTGTTTATTTGCAATTGATTTCTGTTTACTCTGGTTAGAGGAGATGTCCAATCTGTTCTCCCTTGGCCAATACATACTCCCACTAGTCCAAGCTTGAATGACAAGTGTTTAGATAAGGGCTGTCTGCTTTCCTCCCAGTCTGAAAGTCAGCACAAATCATCAGAGTGAAAGATCTATACTGGAGGTTATGACAGCATAGCACAGAGTAAATACAAGATTACTTCCTAAATATAGAAAGTTTAGAGTCCAGGAATAGTTAATTATTCTAAAAGAGGGTTTCTCAACCTTGGAATTATTGCCACTTTGAACCAGATAATTCTCTGTTGTGTGTGGGGGGATGTCTTGTCCATCAAAGGATGGTTAGCAGCGTTCCTAGCCTCTCCCCTCTAGATGCCAGTATCAGTCCATTGTTGTTCTAGCAACTGAAAATTGCCTAATGTGCCCACATTGGGGAAAAGGGAGAAACACCCCAGCTGAAGACCACTGGTCTGGAGTCTCAAAAGATTTCTGAAACAGTCCACAGTCTTGGGGAAACCTCAGGAGGTAATGATAGTGATAAAGAAAGTGGGCTACAAGAAATCTGAAATGTCACCTTTGCAATCTCAGGACACCAGTCATTGAGTAGGAAGTACTTGAGTTAAAGTAGAAAATAAAATGATACCATTATTGTTACTTTAAATTTGGGAGAATTCACGTATTTTTTTCCAAAAGGGACGAAGTGCAGTTCTGTTACTTGTTTGCTCATATAACAGAAACCATGTGCACTCAGTGCCGGATCACAGTAGATGGATAAAAATCATGTTACATTCTTTGCAGCCACACCACTCCTGGTTGGGAGGTGAAACAGTCCTCACTTCCTTTTAGTAGTTTTCATTTTTCTATCATTATTTCATAGGAATTATCTACCTTTGTTCCTTTAATAATTGATTTAGGGATGGGAAATCTGAGATAATATTTTCTTGGTTTATGAACTAGAGCACCCAAGAGAAGAAATGTTTGGATGTAAATTCCATTTCAGCAATGATAATCTATTTAGATAGAGAAGAAAGCAATTCCCATCTCAACCTGCACCCTAAAGGCATAGCTCTGAGTAGCTTAGTGTGTGTTTGCCTAATCAGCTTAAAAGGGGCAGAAACATTTGATCCTGAGCAAATCTTCAGATGCTACGCCCATCCCCCATCCCCCTGCTCCTGACCCCAGCTCTGGAGAGAGAATTGAGTCCCTTGAAGACAACAGGAAGGCCTTTTGTATTCTAATGCCAATCATTAAACTTCAAGTTGGCCAAGTTCAGCAAGCAGCTGGAGGTTCCGAGCACTGTCCGGTTAGTGGCACTGTGCCCACCAATCCCATCATCTACTGTAGACAGAAAGGCAAGCAACATTTTGATATTGAGTAACTCAGCCACAAAAGATGTTTGAAACTCTGGGGCAGCCAAAGGTAGTGGGAAGAATCAACAAAAATTAGCAAGAAAGACATTTCTGGTGGATGGGTGGGTGGAGGGAGACTCAATGAAAGAAATACTCCCATCAGCACTAGGTACCAACACAAAATTATCAATGCCAACCTCTAGACCAGGTGACCCGGAAGTGGAGGGAGTAAGATGGGAGCCAAGGGGAAGCTCAGCAAGTGCTGTGTGCATGTATGTTCCCATCACTCTCAACTTCATTATGATGTGTGATTACAATTCACCAATAAAAGTATATTTGCAAACAGACATTTATGAGGAGGGCTTCACAAGCATGCCAGCCTCCAAGGTGTTTCACCACATCAAAGAGTCATCGAGAGACAGGGAACCCAAGGACCAATAATTCCCATGGTAGCTCTGTCTTGTTTCCTCCATAATAACCATATCTAATTCATTTCTTCCTGCAGCTAGGACAGGTCAGCTTTTCCCCACTGGTCAGCTTGTGGTGAGTCTCAGATGCCTCTGGTTATTTACAAACCTGTAGATGCCCTCCACCAGGATCAGAATCTTCTTCCACGCTCTGCGGGTTCGAGGCTGGCCGTAGATGACAGCATCTCTCAGCAGCTTCTCTAAGAGTTGGATATCTTTAAATGATACCAAAAAAGAATTTAAGTCAGTAGAAGGTTTTTCTTTTCCTTCCCCATTTTCTTTCTTGAGAAGGCATTAGATTTTTTAGGTTCATATTCACCTCTAAATTTTCAGAGAGCAAAGCTGGAACCAGAGAGCACTAGGGAAGAGAGAGAGAGAGAGAGAGAGAGAGAGAGAGAGAGAGAGAGAGAGAGAGAGAAAGAGAGAGAGAGAGAGATTCACTCTCTAGAAAAACTTAACTCTGGCAACATGAATAGTCAGGTTTGTACAAGTAGGCAGAGTCAATCCCCCACTGGAGGATATAGTTTCCTAAGTTCTTACGATGTTCTCCTCTCTTACGTTAAGGAGCTTGAAATCTGACACTAAATGTGAGTGGAAGCCTTTTTGCCGGGTTAAAATGAACTCTGAGAGATACAAGCAACTATCATTCATTGTTGTTTAGACATAAGTGTGTTGGAGTTTAGCTGAGTTTGTATGGAGTGGTAGCTTTGCTGGCAGAAATCTCACTTCCTATGCTATGGGATTTGATTTTTTTGACATCTTCCAGTCTTAGACACTTCAAAACATTCGGGCAGTGGGACAATTAGTATTCCTATGTCAAATACTTGGGGAGCTCTGGACACATTAATAATCGTCCACCACTATTAATACCTATTTGTGTGCCAGCCACCCTTCTTCGTCCTAGTTCATTTAATCCTCACAAAAAATCCTCTGGAGAAGGTACTACAAGTATCTTCAATTTATGATTCAGGAAAATGAGGCGCAGAGGGGTTTTGTGAACTACAAGGTCTATGATCATAAGTGGCAGAGTCGGGATTCGATCTTACACAGTCTACACTGCCATCACATTTGTGACCACGACCCTTTACTGCCTTAGGGGAGAGCCATCTGCCAGCTTCTACTCAAATCCAGGATGATGTAGAACAAGGAAGGATGAATACCCAGCAGATCATTCTTGTTAACTTTTACGGTCAAACTTCATTTATTTGTAGTGAGATATAGATGACTGGGCTTGGTTTGAGAGACCATATAGAAATGGAAAGACTTGATTATCAACCCAGATGTGTGTGTGTGTGTGTGTGTGTGTGTGTTTTACTCTGTTTGTAACTTAAAGCCTAGTAAAAGAAAGACTCAAGAAGTTTATGGGTGTGCTTTTAAGACTCATATTTTCCTGTATTTCTTTGTGGGCTTTTAAATTTTTTATTTTTAGAACTAGGGATTCTACCTTGGAGCTACATGCTCATCCCTTTCTTTTTTTTTAAATTTTGAAACAGGGTCTTGTTCACTTGCTGAGGGTCTTGCTCACCCCTTCTGGGTGTTTCTGAGCTAAAACACCACCACAAACCACTAGATGTCAGTCAAGGAAACTAAAAGCAGTTTTCTTGATTCAAAAATTTCAGGTGACTGTTGTCTTGTGTTTGCTTTGGTCTGAGTGCCTACATTGTTGAAGGAACCCAAATGATTGGAGGAACCAGTCCCCCTTGTCTATAATATCCCTCAGGCTGCTAGCTTTGGAATGGATAAAGAGATGACGAATATAAATATTCCTGTTGAAGGAGTGTTTTTCATTCTGGGACTTGGAATTTGAGAATTCTTATACAAAGATGACAAACAATGAGGGTGGTTCCAATGCCATCCTAATAAAAGCCAGCCTAAGTGAACCAAACTAGTCACATGCATATTCTAAGATTTTGAAAAATCTGTAAATCAAGAGTCTGTTTATTTATTTATTTATTTATTTGCACCAAAAGGTCACATACTACCCTTATGGGGCTACTTTTATTGTTGTTGTTGTTTGGTACTGGGAATTGAATCCAGGGATATTCTACCTCTGAGCTACACCCCTAGCCCTTTTTATCTTGAAACAGGGTCTCAGTTGCTGAGGGTCTCTCTGAGTTGCTGAGGCTGGCCTCAAATCTATAATCCGTCCCTCAGCCTCCCAAGTACTGGGATTACACTCTGTGCCACCATGGCCAGCTAGGGCTAGTTTTAAAAGGAATACCGATAGTCCTATTCTTTTAATAACAAGTAAGACTTGAAGTGATCATGATGTGTTTTGTGCATTTTTCCCATGAAAGCAGGAGGAATTCTAGGGTCTTCCAAAGCTGGGACTTTCTTGTATTTGATTTGAATGACCAATTTCAGAGACAAAGGCTTTTGGTGGACTTCACAAACCACCTAGTATCCACACACTGATTCTTGAGCAAAGGAAAACTCAATTAGCCCTTGGGTTCCCCTGTGCCAGACAAACTCACTGACCTAGGATTACAGACATTGGAGGGCAAAGCAATGCGTTAGCTCAGGGTGAGCTCTGGACCCAAGTCAGCCTCGCTTGCTTGGGCGGTTTCCTTTCCGGTTCCCCAGGTCTTGCTCTGCAAGGCTACAGCCTATGGGTTTCAACCTGGAGGATTCAGGGGATTACCATTTATATTCTGTAGGCCCTGTGGTATTCTACTGTTTCAGCAAGCCACATGCTAACTTCTGCAAGGGATCTTAAAAATAGTAATGCCTAGTAAAGCCCTTATGCTTGCATTTATGTTCATCTTCACAACACCTCTGAAAAGTAGAGTAGAATGAATAAGTTTTTTTTTTTCAGATGAGCAAATACAAGCCAGAAGACTTATTAAAAAACAACAACCAAACAAAAACCCCCAAACAAAAGCCCCCTAACAAACTCAGTTTGTTGGTTTATTTAGAAAACTCTGAGATACAGAAATTCAAGTGAAATAATAATTCCAGTACCATCAGGGCACACGCACAGTGCTAGCGCACAGTGTTGTTATAGTATAATGAGAGACTCTGCCAGTATAGTCACCATGTTGAGCGTCAACAGTGCCTTAGATGTTATTCACCACAGAGTCCGAGTCATTGTGCAGGTTTCCTTTGGTTTGTGGAGGCTCGAGAGGATGGAGCTGGCATGGTGGTTGTGAATATATAACTACCAAAAATGAAAGTGTCAAGTGCACATCCTGCCACCTGGTACAAAGCAGGCTTGATGTTTCGAAGGCATGGTGAACTGGTTTACTGGATTACTAAATACCTTGCATGATCCTCCTATGTGTAAAGAACTAGAATCAGGCTTGAGTGGCAAATAATGCTTGGCAAGCCTGTTCTTGACCTGTCCTTACCTCAAAGTCAAAGCCTTAATAATATCAGCAAATCTGCTAGATCTAGGAAAGCTGCAGATACAATCTCATGAACAGGAAGCTTAGGGACCATAATCTTTCAAGAAGGGTAGATTGGGGTGGTTCAAAGAGAGTCTTTCTGAAGATAAGAACTTGTTTCTGCTCTGTTTTTATGGTGAGGTAGCATCCTTGTTTTCCCTGCTCTGGCTTCCTCCGCCCTCTTCTCTTGTGGAATTGCACTTCTGCCGAAGGCCTGGACTTCCCGTGAGAGCTTCCTCTAGCGCTCTTCCTCTGCCCTCTCTCTTCTTCAGAAGGAGGAGTTTGGGGCTGGAATGTCCACCTCTGCTTTTCATCTGCTTCCTGGTCTGGTTGACGGGTTATCTTTTGCCATTCAGGGTTCCATAAAACCCATCTCCAGCTGAATTTAGAGACACCTTTTGGTCCTCTACTCCATGGGCTGTTCATCCAAAATATTTTCACACCTGCCTATGGTAGGCACTCCACAGATATTTCATAAATGATGGATGATGGGGAATGAATGCTGTTTTTTTTTTTTTTTTTACTGCTTCTAATTCCTTGCTCCTCATCTTTATCCCCACTACCCTCATTCCTTTGGAGAAACCCATTTCATTCTTTGAGATTCAGCCCAAATGTGGAATATTAAGCAGTAGGTATTTAAATAACTGTAAATAATAATAAAGAAATTATTCTTACTTTTAAGATAAGATGGTAATAAGGAGAACTGTCCCCTTGTTTAGTCTTCGAGGGGGAAAATCATAATGACTGACTTTGGCAAGCAAAGCAAATATTTCTCCTTAAAGTCACAGTTATGGAGTCTCTTTTCCATGGAATCACTGAGGGTCTTTTTGGTGCACTGAAAATTTGGTTCCTTTAAGTTTTATAAAGCAGATTGGGCAAATACTTTGGTTCAGGGTATTTTGTTTGTTTGTTTTCATTTTTGGATAGCTGTGGACTGACTGAACCAAAGTATCTGACTCCAAATCCAGGAGTCAGAGTTCCTGGGTTCAAGTCCCAGCTCTGCCTCTCATTAGCTCTGTGTCTCTAAGCAAATCACTCCACCTCTTAGTGCTTCTGTTCTTCATCTATCATAAAGGGAAACCAATAGCAGGTGCCTTGTTGTACAGTTGCGAGGCTAAAATGAGTGCCTATAAAAGACTCATCACAGCAAGTTAGAAATGCCATTCTAACTGCATTTGCTTAGAGAAGAGGTGACCATAAGTGGCAGGAAGAATACAAAGACCCTGTGTGGCTACTTGGGAGAACATTATCGACTGAGTCTGAGGGACAAATTTCACATAATCTGTTCAGTGACAAGTGAACCTGCTCCCTTTCCAACCACTGTCCAAAATTTTGAAGTAAGAACATTCACTTTAGGTTATTCTAACTATTGTTAGGGAGTAGGGAGGAATCACTGTATTTATTAAATAATCTAGTTGAGAGGCCTACGTTGTATGTAGAGATCTAAAAGGTCAGGACTTGCAGAGAAGTCTAAACAATGTTAATCTGTTTGACCTTCCACTTAAACAACCTCATATACCCTCATTCTGCAGGGGAGGGAGTGCTCAGAGTTTTCCAGCAAACACTAGACTCTTTGTTCTTCCTCCTCTTGGCCTTGAATTGCTGCTACATAGAATTTTGGTTCTTCCTCTCTGCTTCTTTTTCAAAAAATCTTTATCCTGTACTGAACTGGTATTCCCAAGGAGCTTAAGCAAAGGCATGCCATTCTAACTGCATTTGCTTAGAGAAGAGGTGACCATAAGTGGCAGGAAGAATACAAAGACCCTGTGTGGCTACTTGGGAGAACATTATCGATTGAGTCTGAGGGACAAATTTCACATAATCTGTTCAGTGACAAGTGAACCTGCTCCCTTTCCAACCGCTGTCCAAAATTTTGAAGTACGAACATTCACTTTAGGTTATTCTTCCAAATAAGTAAATATCTAAATACTGAAAGGGAGCAAATCATAAAACTTATAGAATAGAAACCAAAAACCTCTTTAAAAACAAAGAAACTAAAGCCGGGCGTGGTGGTGCACGCTTGTAATCCCAGCATTCGGGAGGCTGAGACCTGAGGATCCAGGTTCGCGGCCAGCCTCAGCTACCTAGTGAGGCACTCCGCAACTTAGTGAGACTCAGTTTCAATAAAGAATAAAAAATAGGGCTGGGGGTGTAGCTCGGAGGTAAAATGCCCCTGAGTTCAATCCCCAGTACCGCAAAACAAACAAAACAAAGAAACTATGTGTATGTGAAGTTCACTCAATAAAATTTGTTAGCTTTTCTTATAGTTTGCTCCTAAAGGATTCAATTTATTTTATGGAGTACAACAGGAACTAAATTAATAATAATATGAAAGCTTAGTTATTTTTATGTTTTACTGTGGATGGTTTGTTTTTTATTTTCTTTTACCACTCCAAATTCTTGGCTTACTTGGACCTCTGACCTCATGGCAACTCTCTAGCTGAAGAGACTCCAAGACTCAGCTCTAAGACTAACTTAAGAAACTCTTTGTGACCCTCGAGGACTGGCATTGCTTACTACAGCCTCCCTGCTCCAGGAACAGTCTTCAGCAGCAGCAGCAGCACGTGGGGGCATGTCAGAAAGCAGGCTCCTAGGCCCCATCCTGGACACGCTGAATCAGAGTCTGAATTGTTTTGTTTTGTTGTGGAGCTGGGAATTGAACTCAGGGCCTCGTGCATGCTAGGTAAGCACTCTACGTTGAGCTACACCCAAGTCCAGAGCCTGTATCTTAACAAGATCTACACTGCCTCATGTGCACACTAAAGTTTGTTCTGGAGTCTGTGTCATATCTCATCTCTAGTAATGTGAGCAGATTAAGGGAAGAAGTAATTTACTCTTGATTTCTCCAAATCTCTGAAAGAAGCTGTTAGCCTTTCCAGAGTCAGGTAAAGCCTGTTGAGGGTTTGAAGCCTTGGAATGCTCAGGGTATTGATACGCTCAGCCCAGAGGTTGTGTTCTCCAAATGTAAACAAATGAACCAGGGGAGGGGAGCTTCTTGCTCATTTCCTCACATGCACCTGAATCTCAGGTTTGGTTCTCTGCTTGGAGCAGGTTCTACAGCTTAGTCTGTGAAATGGCTGGAGAATCTGTTTTGTGGTACCCAGTGAAGCCACCTAAGGATTGGCTGTTTCACTGAATCTTCCTACAGTAGGAAATGCAAGGAGATATTCTGGATTCTTAGCCAGCAAAAATTCAGAGGCCAAACTTTAGCATTCTGAGTGGAAATTTGGGCCATCAACAGGACAGGGCTTTAATAGCCACCACACTGGATGGATATTACACCAGGGCCACAGCTTTCTGGGTCCTCCATATGGCCCGGCAGTATTTGGACTTAACTGTGCTTAGCTGTTCACAATGCTGTGGTGTCCTGACTGTCTCCTTTAATTCAAATTCCTTTTTGCAAACACAGGCCATTCTTTGTCCAAGAGCACCATTTCTGGCCATGGTCATATATATTTGTCCTGAGAATGGAGCACCCTTCAATTCATCGTGATGGGAAGAGGTGGATAAATATAACAGCTGCCTCCCCGCCAGGAGGGATAGCAGTGAAGTGTCTAGACTGGTGCTCACAGTTTCCTACTGGGATTGAGGTCCGGTTGTCCGTTGTGGCACTTGCTTCATGACGTATCCTTTACGGCTGCCCTCGCTTCCCTGTCTTTGTCCCCTGCTCATCTGCTCGTGTTTCCTGGGATCACTTCCTAAATAAGTGACTTACACTTAAATCCCGTCCAGGGTAGGCTGCTGGGAGAATCAAACGAAAACAAAAGCAACAGATTTGGGTTTGAATTTTAACTCCCACCATTTGGCATTTGTGTGCTCTTGGGTAGGTCAATTAATCACTTTGAGGACCGGTGATTTTTTTTCCTTTAATAAGGTAGGGGTAATTAAGAGAACTATGTATTTGGGTTGCTGTTAAAGTTAAACGAACTAATTATGTAAAGGCCTTAAGGTAGTGCCTGGCACCAGTGAATGCCAAATAAATGATAGTTATGACTTAGTTATATTTACTTTCCAGGCAGAACTAGTTGATGGTGATTAAAGATTCTAGTACCCAAGCCAGGCATGGTGGTATGTACCTATAATCCCAGAACTTGGGAGGCTGAGACAGGAGGATCGCAGGTTTGAGGTCAGCCTCAGCAACTTATTGAGATCTTGTTTCAAAATAAAAAATAAAAAGGGCTGAGGGTGTAGTTTGGAGGTATAATGCCCATGGGTTCAGTCCCCAACACAAAAAAGAAAGACACTAAAAAGGAAAAAAAAAAAAAAGAAAAAATTCTGGTACCCAATTTTGGATTTAGGATTGCTAAGAATGTACTTCTGAGTCCTTTACTGTTCTTTAGAATGAAGCCTTTGAGGGTTGTGATTTTGCTTTCTCTCAGAACTTTCATTCTTTTTCATCTTCTCAGATCCAGGTCTGACTTTGTGGGAAATAGAAATGAATAGCTTGGAGTTGGCAGTAGCACCTACTCACACAGGTTGAGGAGTTTATTATGATGGCCTGAGTAGGTTTGATTATACCTAAGGTATACTTTTTCCATACAGAATCAAAATTTCAAGGGCTCCAAATTCTCATTAGTATATAGTTGCCCTAAACAACAAAAGATACCCCCTGGTACTACAGAAAAATAAAACCTTCTTTCTTCCAACAGAGAGTGGAATTGAGGTGTAAGAAGAGGATGTGAGGCAGAGAACAATGCTGAGGAGCAGAACAAGTTTGGAGATGCATGAAATTCCAATTCCATAATCCCAGTGTTCTGGAATGTTCTGGTGTAGGTGACTCTTTTAAGAACCTGCCTCACAAGTTATTAGCTTCTCTCTATCCCGGTCTATGTGTCATGCTCACACAGTAACTTGCCATCTTCTGCAAATCATTAAACAACCTCCATATGCTATCACTCCAATCTGTGTGGATGCCCACTAAGGACTAAAGCATCATTTCACCACCTACTGAAGCACCGAGGGTAACCCTGACAACAGCAGAGCAGCAGTAACCAGCTCCATACAGACCATCACCCATTTAATTCTTTCCCTCTCCATATACCTCTCACTTCCTTTACCTCTCAAGAGAGAAGTCATTTGAGAACTCTGGACATAACCCTAGTCCCAAAGGTGGCTGTTTTTTTGTGATGTAAATATAAGAGCAGAGAGTTTACTCATGCTTCATAGTTGTGTGTTAGTGAGAATGAGCACTTTGCTTAGTTGAAAGTATATTAGTTTCTGACTTTAAAACAACACAAACTTACTATCTTTCAGATCTAGAAGTTAGAAGTCTAAAATAGGTCTGAGTGAACTCAAATCTAGATATGGGCTAGGCTGTGTTCTTTTCTGGAAATTCCAGAGGAATCCATTTTCTTACTTTGTCTGGCCTCTAGCATAGGTTTCCTACGGTGGGCTATACTGCCCACTGGGGGGAACTGGAACGAAATATAGCTATGTAAAAGAATACAAATTCATTATAGTGTCTTTCTGTTTATTTGTTTAAAGAAGGTAGATTTATGGAGCCAGGAGATGAGTGGGCACTGATTAATTTTTTTTCTTTTCTGAAAAGTGGGCAGTAAGGCAAATAAGTATGGGAACCTTTGTAATCTAAAGGCATCTGGCATCCTTTAGCACGTGACCCTTCATCTTCAAACCTAGTAATAGCTGTGTAAATCTTTCTCACATTATTATTACTCTGACACTCATCTTTTTTCTTCCCTTTTCACATTTAAGGACCTTTATGATTGTATTGGGCCCATGTGCACAGTCTCTTTAGATGATTAGCAAACCGAATTCCATCTGCAACCTTAGTTCCCTTTGCCACGTAATAGAACATTCACAGGTTCTGGGGATTAGGACATAGGCATCTTTGATAGGGGGGCGTGGAAGGAGGGGGACACACTATTCCTCCTTCCACAGAAAGCTAAGAGCAAAAGTAGCTCATACAGAGTGGATTTAAATGGGTTATAAGGTACACTCTGACCCCAGGTGCACACAGTTCCCAATCAGTTGGGAAGGTCAACATTTATCCAGAAGTTTTGGGCTTCACCAGAATGTTTGTATAATCTTGTACAAGTTGCTTAGTACCTTCCAGCTTCAATCTCCTCATTTATAAATTAGTTCCTACCTCATGGGATTTTCTTTCCATAAGACTAAACAAATGCATGAGAGGATATCATTAGCTAAGCACCTGGATCAAAGTAAACTCTCAATAGTGCTAGTAGCTGGTTTAAAATACATACAGCTAACCTTTGTTATAAAAATAGAGATGAAAAATATCTGTTCTCTAGGAGCACAAAGGAAGGGTTCAAAGAATAAGTTATTGGCTATTGTGAGAGGTTTGTAAAATTAGAAGATAAAATTTAACTCTCAATTGTAAGTTTAGCAAAGAATTAAGGATTTAAAATACAAATTTATTTGAAAGTGATTTCAAACTTAGAAAAATGACAAGACTAAGAATGCTACAAAAACAGTCACATGCACTTGACCCAGATAAATCTGTTAAAACTATCCTATTTCCCTTATCATCCTATCTTTATCTATTTCTGTACCTATCACTTATCTCTCTGCACTTGTGTATGTGCTTGCACATAGCTACACACATTTTCTTTTCTGAATTGAGACTAAGCTACACATACTATGGCCTTTACCTCTAAATAGTTCAGTATGTCTTCACTAAAAATAAAGTTAATTCTTTCATATGACTACAGCAGGAGTCAGCACATTTTACGATTAAGAGCTAGATAGTAAGCTTTTGTGGGCCATATGTGATCTCTACCAGGTATTCTTTGTTCTCTATACAGGTCTTTAAAAATGTAAAACCATTCTAAGCTCACAGGCAATAGGTTGTACAGTTATCCACTTCAGTATGTTTAATACCAATATACTAATCTTATCTAATTTCTTCTTCATCTTTCAACTTTGTGAATTGACCTAATCCAGGAATATTTTTTATAGAATGTTTCCATCTCTTTCAGAATCCAGTCTAGGACTAGGTATTGTACTTAGTTGTCACAGCTCTTTTCCTTCCTTTGTTCCTCTCTTTCTCCCTTTCTCTCTCTCCCTCTCTCTGTTTTTCTCCTTCCTCCCTTCTGCCATCTATCTTCCTTCCTCCTTCCTTCCTTCCTTCCTTTCTTCCTTCCTTCCTTCCTTCCTTCCTTCCTTCCTTCTTCTTTCTTTCTCCTTCCTTCTTGATGCTTAGCTCATGGAAGCTGGGAAGAAGAAAGAGAGAGGAGGTGGGGGAGAGGACATTGACAGATAGGTTTTTTGTTTATAATTGAGCATTCCTAATTTGGGATTGCCTAATGAAAAGATTATATTCTGATTTGCATCCTATGTGAATGATATTAAATCCTTCTCAGGTGTCACACCTGGAGACACACAATGTCCATCTTCCCTTCACCAATGCTGTCACTTTTTTCAGCTGTCTAGTGGTTGCCTAATTTCTCTCTGTATAGTCACAATGTTCTCCCTCGGGAATGAGTTTACTGGAATCATTAGTTTGGTATTGGAATGAAGGAGAAGATAGAAAATAGCTACACAATATGGCAGAGGGTAGGTCAAGAGGAGCAGATTGAACTAAGCTGTGCCCCTAAGCAATCAGTGAGCAGTTGGAACTGGTGGAAAGATCTGTGGCTAGATCAGTTAATTTGAATATTGAAAATAAAGTTGTTTTGTAGGGCTTTCCTTACAAATTTTCCCTTTGGGTGGTTTCCATTAAATCATTTGTATTCTTTATTTTTTTTTTTCATTTGAACATTTTGTTTGAGCTCTGATAATTTTCTGTTGGCATCTACTCCACGTAGATGCAAGACAAGCCTTTTAGATAGCTTTGTGGGGTGGGGAGATGGACAGTCATTTTCTATTCTCTTCATAGTTCAACCTCAGCAAATAGTGCAAGACTTATGTCGAGCCACTTAGCTCCCCCTCCTTGTTCCCAAGAGAGCAGTTGCCAATGTGGTGGATCAGAGCCTAATATGCCTTGGCCCTGGTATATTAGTGGGGAAGAACTATGTCTCAAGAAGTCAAGGAGCATTAGCCAAGCTCCATCTCACTTGTTGACCTATGTGCTGCAGGCTCAAGTTTTCTGTCCTCATGTAGACCAAGAAAGGCTTGTCCTGGAAGTCCTCCAGCTTGTCCCATGTTGACTTCTTGACCAGTGCCTGGGTGGATGATGTAGTGAAAGCACTTAGAATCTGCTCCATGAAACTTGCCAAAGGAGGGAGTAGGAAGCCTTGGAATTCCAGCTGTGCCCCAATAATGGCAGTCAGAGAGACTATGTTGATTGTCTATGGTCACAAAACAATTCATCCCTTTGGGTTGTGGCTTAAAGACGACAAACATTTATTGTCTCATGTAGATCAGGAATTTGGAAACTTGGCTGGGTGATTCTGGCTCAGGAAACCTGTGAGGCTGCAGTCAGGTGTTGGCTGTAGCTGTCCTCACCTGGAAGCTTGGCAGAGGCCAGAGATGAGTCAGTATGTCCCATTGACAAGGTCATTGGAAAGAGGCCTCTGTCATTCTCCATAGGTTGCCTAAGTGTCTACATAAGTGACCCAAGAGAGGATGAGAGAGGCAGAAGCCACACTGTCTTTGAAACCCAGTGGGGACTTATTCTTTTGAGCCCATAGAATGACTCTGATACATTGCAGGGAGAACCATATAAGAACATAAATACCCAGAGGGGGGACCCTTGGTGACAATTTTGGAGGACCATTACCCTATATCCCTAAAATGATTAGAAAGAACTTGAATGTTCTCAACACAAAGAATTATAAATATCAGAGGAGATGAATATGCTAATTATCTTGTTCTGACCATTACACAGTATATACATGTACTGTACCTCATATATATGTACAATTATTACATATTAGTTAAAAGTTAAAAAATAAATAAAAGTCTTCATATGGAGAATAGGGGATGCTTGATCAGGGATTAATAAATCTTATACTTAGTTTCCCAGTTGGTTAGGTATATATGTATGTACGTCATCTATATATCTATCTGTCATCTATCTACTAATCATCTATTGGTTGCCTTAGAGAAAGACTAGAAAATGGTAGAATTTGGGATGAATTTCAAACAATAACAAATGCAGAGTAGAGAGAGTGTGGGAGAACACTGCTGTGGGGGCAATCTTTGTAATCCATAAGTATGTTCTTTCCATTTAATATTCAGAACTAACTGTATTCGAAGCTTGTGTCTCTGTTTCCATTTCCACTGGATCTATGAGAAAGCACTAAATGTTTTGAAAAGAGCCAGTTCATTCACAGAACAGCACAGCATGAAGCAAACTTCCCAGGCACCTTTTGTTGCTTCTTGAAGTACACACATCTTAGCTGGCATATTCATCTTAAGGTCTCTACATTAACTGGCCAGTTCTTGGTTTTTATTCTCTTCTCCAGTATTTTGGCCATATTGGAAGTCTTGGTGCTTTCTGTACACACCAAATTCTTCCTCTGGATTGTTTTGTTATTTGTTGATTAGAATTCTCTTAATCCTTTAAAGACTATTGCAAATGCTATCCATTTCATGCTATCTGCAAGGTAAAATGAACTGTTTTCTTCTGGGTTACCATTATGTTTTCTACTGTTCCTTGATGACACTGCTACGGAATTTGCTTGTAGAAAAGTGTATATATTTTAAGTTCACAATCCAATGAATTTAAGAATATAACTATCACTCCAATCAAGATATCACATTTTTCTATCACCCCAAAATCTTCCTTTATGCCTCTTCTAATTAATTCTCTCCCCCACAATCAGAGATAAGCATTACTATTATCTCTATCACCCTATATTGGTTTTATCTGTTTTTGAATTTGCTATAAATGAACTTACACAGTATGTACACACTTTTATGTCTGTTTTATTCCTATCAAAATTATTTTTCTTGAGAGTCATCCATGCTATATTGTATCAGTATCCTGTTATTTTCCTATTGTAGAGTGGTATCCTGTGTGTGACTCAGCAAACAAACTTTCCCATTCTTCTGTTGATAGACATTTGAGTTGTTTCCAGGTTTTGGTTATTGTGAAGAAAATGCTTATAAGCATTCTCATACAAGCCTTTTTGTGGACAGGTGCTTTCTTCTCTCATGGGTAAATATTCGGTGTAGAATTTCTGGGTCATAAAATAGGGGTGTTCTTAGCTTTATAAGACTTTGCCAAAGATATTTATAAAGACCTTGCACTGTTTCACTTTCCACCAACAATGGGTGAGAGTTCTGGTCACTCCATATCCTTGCTAACATGTGGTGTTGTCATATTTTTGATTTTAGATATTCTTGTGGGTGAAAAGGTTCTGTGGCCAAAGCCTGTACTCCTAAACACTGCCTAAAGTCATCAAACAGCTACTTTCATACATATCTGCCTCTCCTTGATTGTATACTTTCAGATAGTTGTTATATTATCATATCTAGAGTTCTCCAAAGGCCCAATATACTGTCTGAATCAGAATAGGTATTCAGTAAATAATAAATTTGTCTTGGGATACTTTGTTTGCATTTTTTGACTCTTATTGCCAACTTAAATCAGGAGTATAAAACAGTGGTGAGAGGAAGAGTGAGGTTAGTCAGTATGGCAGTATGTGCCCGGCATATATCCCAAAGCACACTGACACAGCCCAGGGATTGTTTAGGTTAAAGGAGATCTAGAAAGTGAGATTATGGACCTAATGTCTCTCATTATGCATTAAAATCATATGAAGATGTCTTGGTCCCAACCCAGATATTTGGATTCAGCTGGTATGGAGGCAGATAGTCATTGATCTTTCAAAGATGCTCCCAACATGGCTCTATTGTACAACTGGAGTCTTGAGCCACTATTCTCAGTAGAATGAAGAAATGAGAGATTAACACTGATGATTTTTTTCATTCATTGCATACAAAAAACTGCCTGCCTATGTCTCACCCTAGAAGTGACATTATCATGTCAATTATATACATGGAAGGATTTGAAGTTAAATATTTTCTAGCTGTCCCCTTTATTCTTTCCCAGGTAGACAGAGAGGCTTTGAGCACTAATCATCTGTCATGCTAAAGATTCAATGAGTCATTATTCACCTGTGTTATAATACCAAAGGTGTTTTAATGAAGTTAAGTGGTTTTGAGGACAGTGTGAACATTCTGGGGGTGGGGATGGTGAAAGGAGGCATGATACTAAGAAATAAGCTCACTTTTTTGCATGACTTTATCTCAAAACTGAAGTCTTCACACTTTCCCAGCAATCCTAGGAAGGGGAGAGTTACTGCACTTTCGATGTCTCAGTGGCACTCTCAAGAGATCCATCATGTTGTCAGAGGACATCAGAAGACCACTAATGGTGACATGAATGTGTTTGGTTACAATTAGCAATCTGGATGTTTAATACACTTCAACCATTTGTTCCAGTTTGCCAGAGGTCAATAAGCCAGCAGTGAATATAAACATAATTGAAATTCCTTAGGTTTGAAGAGCAAGGACAAAGCCTCATCAATAATCTTTGCTTTCTGGTACGAGTAAGCCATTATGTGCTGGATAAATACATTGATACTCACTGTTGTGTTTGAAGGTCCTTATGGTCGCGCCTGAGAGTCGAGCCCCAAGGACAATAGAGGTGTGATTTAACTCATCACTTAAAATGAGGCATCCCTGTGCAGAAAACAAGCACACAGAACACAAACCAATAAATAAAACAAAGGAAAGACAACTTCTGGGAACAGGAAGACACTCTAAAACCTATCACACAGACTTCCAAAGTCCTCATTAATTTTAAAAGCCCAAAGAGTGTAAGCTGGTATTTATATGGATAAAATCCTGAATAGCATTTAGCTCCTGGAGATGGGATTTTTTTTTCAGAGATTACATCTTTACTGGAACATTACAAGTAGTGTGCAACAGAGAACTTCATCCAAGATCTTGGGTAAGCCCAGCTAGAGTCTGAAGGATTGACCTGTGAAAGCTGATATAGTTTGGGAAGGCTTGTGGACTTGGACTTGGTGGGGTGTTTCATTCCATGCCAGATTATTGGGAGTGGTTTCAGTTATACTTCCTAGAGAGCAGGGGCTTTTCCAGCAGGGTGTTTCAAGATCTTGCTTTGTGATTTTCACTTTTCACTGCAGACAGAAGCAGCACTGCTTCCCAGTTAAAAATCTTGAATTTGGAAAAATATAGGTGGCAATTCAGTCTGCAGTAACTGGGAAAAGTCTAATTTACTGCTTAAAAATGGCTGTTTAAACACTTACTGTTCTTTTTTAATTAAAGAAATTTCTAAATTGTAGAATTTTTCAAGCATACTAAGCATACTCAAAATGTAGAGACAAATTATGCTGGGCCTTTGCCTTTGTTACCACCAGGGATCTTTAAGTTGTCCCTTATAGTTTGATAATCTCACATAATGTGTTTTATGTATTTGAGTCAAAGCCAGCAAAATTCTCTTATCTCTACACTGTAGACATATGTGTATATATTTATAATTTTATATTGAAGCCGGGCGTGGTGGCGCATGCATGTAATCCCAGCATTTGGGAAGCTGAGACCAGAGGATCTGGGTTCGCAGCCAGCCTCAGCTGCTTAGTGAGGCACTCCACAACTTAGTGAGACCCTGTTTCAAAAAATAAAGAATAAAAAATAGGGCTAGGAGTATAGCTCAGAGGTAGAATGCCCCTGAGTTCAATACCCAGTACTGAAAAAAACAAACAAACAAACAAAAAACAAACAAAAATAATGATAATTTTTTATTATAAATCTTGTGATACCTAACCTCTACATTTTTTAGCCATGTATCTTTAAAAACAAGAACATTCTCCTATAAAACCACAAGGCAATGATCACATACAAGAAGGTCCACATTTATACAGTACTACCATCTAATATATAATTCAAATTCAAATTTCCCAGCTGTTCTAACACTGTCTTAATGTCTCTTACAGCTGTTATTTTTCCTTCTATTATTTTCAAAGCAGAATCGAATTAAGATCACACATTGCATTTAGTTGCCATTAGATTTTTTAAAAATATAACTCTGATTATTACACTTGCCTACTAAATAAAATAAACCAACTAACTTCCCATTTTTTTTCCTCAGGAATAATTTCAAATACTCTGGCATGATTTATACTATCTGGGATTTGGAGCCTGCCTTCTTTCCTGGTCTCTTCTTTGACCACTATTTTATGGTTTAGTTCCTCCCTACCTCTCTGCTTTGTACTTGTTGTCTTAAGATAATAAGTTACTTACCTGTTGAATTCTGTTCTCATGTCCCTGCCTTAACGGGCATCATAGTCTTTCTCGTGAAGTTTTATTACCCCAACTGAAGTGTAAACTACTTAAATTTACAATGCACATGTCTTATTCATCTTTGTGTGTCCAGTATATGGCCCCATGACTGGACATAGCAGATTCTCAATCAATGGTTAATTAAATAAGTAAATAATATAGGAAATTTTTTTTGTCCAAATAAATGCTTAATAAGTATTTGTTACATTGCAAATGGGTATTCAGGAACCTAAAACTGATTGATTTTGCTAACCTGTCATGAAAGATAAAGTTTCATCCCCATATAGGCCTATAATTCTATAATAAGGATCATCATGATGAAGAGACTTACCAGCATACTTCCTAAAAAATCAAGATGTCAATCAATGTCTCCTAAGAAAAGACTTTCTCAGTCAAACTTCTAACAAATGACTCACTCAGAATTATAATGGTTGAGAGTAATATAGTAGAAGACATTGATGTTAACAAACTCTCACCTTCCCAACAAGTGCAGGGATATTCATTGAGTTAGTTGCGAATCCCATCCCAAAGACCATTGCTGCTTCTACATTCAAGAACTGAGCCATGAGGTCCTCCAACTCTTTATGCTTATCCAAGGTACCTGCACATGGAATTATATGAAGAGACATTTTTTCAATAAGCCCATGAATGAAAACCCAAATTCCAGTAGATATACCTCACCAAAAGATCTATACAAGACTGCATAGCAGGATTAAATCAGATTATCATATTTATTTGCTTAGTTAATAAATTAAATGACCTAATTTCCCATTTTTGTCATAGTTTCAATCTGTAAAAAACCTAAATGCTCATCTTCTGTAATATGGTTAAGTGCGTTTTGAGATATTCATGTAGTAGAACATAACACAAAGAGAACAAACTACCATTTCACACAGCATAGATAAATCTCACAAAGTACATCAATAAGAAGTCAGACACTAAAAAGAGTACAGGCTGTATGAATTCACTTATAAAAAAATTATAAACAGACAAATCTGCAGTGTTAGACATCTATAGCATTAGACATAGTAGTTCCTTTCTTTAGAAGGATGAGGATGGTTTTGAAATTCTCTGAATGTTCTATTTCCAGATTTGTGTGCTGGCCATACAGGTTTGTTTGTTTTGTGAAAATCCATTAACTTTTATACTTATTATTTTTCCACTTTTCTATGTATTGTATAATGCAACAAATTCGTAAAATGTACCACAGTTCCTCTCTCTCTCCACCCTATATCTCACAAGTAATAATTTAATTAAAACTTCCACAGAGATTCTCTGCACTTAAGTGCAAACAGATCTCATGACTTCCATAGATGCTAAATATATATATACATATATATACATACATATGTATACAATTATACACACATATAATTACACGTACAATTATAGCATATACGTATTAATACTTGTAATGTTTTGGATTTAGAATGTTTCCCTAGTCCTCAGGGAAGCAAAGTAGCAATGCTGGAAGCTTGCTTGGTTGCTGAGGAAGGCTCCCTGGGAGTGTGGCCTTGGGGACTAGACATGCTTCTCTCTCTACTCTGACCTCCACTAACTCTGTGAGAGCATAGCCTCGCTCTCTCTCTCCACTTCCCACCACCATGCCCCAAGCTCCAGACCCTGGTCTCACTTGAACTGAACCTGGAATCTCCAAAAAATTATGAGCAAATACATCTTTCTTCCTCTAAGTTATGTGGTCAGCTGTCTTGGATTATAGGAATAAGAATGTTGAGTGAGAAAATGCCAATATTAATTATTATAAAAATAATCAATAATCAATAATTTTAATATTAATGATTAATAATTAGAGTTGTTAATACTAATAATATATACATATAATTATATAATTGAACCTTTGGGATACACTAGATACTGTGCCAAACCTGCTATTTAGATTATCTCATTTAGTTTTAGGACCCCAAATGCATGTACTACTACTTTACAGATTAGAAAACTGAAGCTTAAAGATGTCATAGGTAAAAATAAACAGATAATCTAATCCAAGTCCAAAATTCATGTTTTACCCATGGCCTTTACATGCTTGCTCTCTGGCCACTTCTTAAACACAAGTTCCTATGTCTTACTGATGGCAAATGGTGATGCTTCACGTATTTTCTGTATGCCATCATCCAACTTCAGGATGTGCACAGTCCAATTCAGTAGCCACCAGCTACCTGTGGTTAATGCTGTGGAGGAACTGAATTCTAAAAATTTGTTTAATTTTAATTAACTGAAATTTTAAAAGCAAAGCACTGTAAAGTATTTTTAACTAACTACAACTTTATTATTTGATAGGATTACATCTCACATTAGACACTCAAAATTTAGTTATGAATTGAGATGTGCTATAAAAATTAAAAAATGAGCTGGGCGTGGTGGTGCACGCTTATAATCCCAGCATTCAGGAGGCTGAGACCAGAGGATCCGGGTTTGCGGCCAGCCTCAGCTACCTAGTGAGGCACTCAGCAACTTAGTGAGACTCGGTTTCAAAATAAAGAATAAAAAATAGGGCTGGGGATATAGCTCGGAGATAGAATGCCCCTGAGTTCAATCCCCAGTACCGGAAAAAAAAAATTAAAAAAAAATTTAAAAATGCACCTTATTTTGAAGGCTTAATACAGCAACAATAGGAACATAAAATCGCTCATTCATGTATTTTATATTGATTATATGTTTAAGTAAAAAAATGTTGGATACATATGGTAAACAAAATATGCTATTAAATTAATTTTACCTATTATTTTAGTTTTTAATATAGCTATTAAAAATTTAAATTACAGGTCTTGCATTATATTTTTATTGGGCAGTATTTTCTCAATGATTCATTTGGCAGAACTGAAAAATGGAGAGAAGCTATAATTTGCATTTACAGGATTTAGAAACCTATTGCCAAGATTTAAGTCAGAGGAATATTATTAGCAAGTTTAGGGCTATTAAAAATATGCTTCTTTAGTCTAAGGAGCAATATATTTTACTATACAGAGTAGGCTATGAGAATTCTATTCAAATTGGTAAATTAGTTTCCTCATTATGCTTGAAGGGTGATGGGTTAAACTTTAGCAGATAATGAATCATCAGTTCAAAGATGTATTTTTTATTTTTTATTTTATTTTTGGGGGGATCCTGGGGATTGAACCCAGTAGCATTCTACCTTTGAGCTACACTCTGAACCCTATTTTTTATTCTTTATTTTGAAACAGGGTCTCACTAAGTTGTGGAGGGCCTCACTAAGTAGCTGAGGCTGGCCATGAACCTAGATTCTCCAGTCTTAGCCTCCCAAGTACTGGGATTACAAGTGTGCGCCACCACGCCCGACTTCAAAGATGTATTTTTACACTTCTCATCAAAGAGAACATTTGAAGGCAATCTTTGCCCTTCAAGAGAGATCATACTGCCACACAATAGATAGGTGGTGGCCTTTCTTCTCAAAACGCAAATTCATTTATCTCCAAAGTTGTCAGAAGTATACTAGCAGAGTCAGCTTTAGTCAGTCAAGATTTGGAGAGAAAGTTAAAAGTTTAAATTGTAATTTAAAACTGATATTATCAGCCGGGCGTGGTGGCGCACGCTTGTAATCCCAGCATTCGGGAGGCTGAGACCGGAGGATCCGGGTTCGCGGCCAGCCTCAGCTACCTAGTGAGGCACTCCGCAACTTAGTGAGACTCGGTTTCAAAATAAAGAATAAAAAATAGGGCTGGGGGTATAGCTCGGAGGTAGAATGCCCCTGAGTTCAATTCCCAGTAC